>KN728496.1:0-15193 GCA_000816745.1 Ancylostoma duodenale
ACAAATTGAGTGGTCTCAAAAAGTGTGGTCTTTCTAGGAGATGGAATTGAGGATTTACTGTGCTCTTGGTAGTATTAGTAGAGGAGGAAAAGGGCTGTATAAATCACTTGTTGCGGTTTAAGTTGTTTGAGAGAAACAACGGTTTCGATGACCACGAAAAACCGCACGAACTTATTGCCTAACCCAATATTTTCCTGGAACGTGTTCTGCCCACTAGACAGCAGTCAGCTGAACTCAGAATTTGGCAGACCACTTCTAACAATAGTAATGAGTACTGTTCTGGACAAAGCTCAACAGAACGCCGGTACCGGGAAGTTCTTGTTTATACCTAAGGCCAAATAAAAACAGAATAACTTATCCCAAAAAAAAGACACCTTTCAAGACAAGGTTCGCAACGATACCTTCAAAGGTTGTGAGCGATAACTCTGCATTAAAAATACTGAATCACGTTAGTTTTGCTTCGAAAGAGCCAACAGTTCCGAGTTTTCCTTTCCGTCATTGTGTCTTTCATCCTTGCATCTGCATGCTAGTATAACTAGGAAGTATCAGTGCAAAGCCACCAATATAGTTTCCGTAAAAAGTTTGTAAAACAGTTGCTTCTGCTACTTTCTAATAAAATAGTCACAGAATGAAAAGCTTGTCAGCAACTGTTATACATTCCCGAGGTGATGATGACGTGAAACTATAATAGTTAGCAAGCCTCCACTACTCAAAAGCTTGTTTTCAAATAGTTTTAGGCAAGTACTTGTCTGCAACTTAATCCAGAGGTTCCGAGTAGCTCCTCGGAAGTGCGTGCGTCCGCGGTAGACTATCAAACTCAGACATACGGATGAACAGGGTGTAGAAATTTCAGAGTACACAGCAATCACAGAACAAGCTCTGTCTGATCTCATCTGAAACTTGTTCACCCAGAGCTTGCTGGCAACTTGACGGGGAGGAGAATTCCTGCTAGGTGGCTGATGCTCACGCTCAAGTTGATACTGTACTGTCGGCAAGCAAACTACATTTGCATTTTCACCGCTTCGTGGGATTTTGATGGGACTAGATTACTCGTTGGCAGATCTAAATCGCGCCTATGGTGTCCGAACTATGGCTAGGTTCATACTTCATCGCGAGGCTCTGATGTCGCGGCAACGACCACAACACGAGTGATGCGACGAATAGCGAACGTTGTCAGCCGAAACACCTAGATGAAGAAGGGAGCAACGACAACTCCTACTCCACCATGTCGACGGAATCGCTGCGTCGTGAATTTAGTAGCCCATCGCGTGTTTTTTGACAAAAACAAGTATAGCCAGAGCGCCATAGGGTCCGCGACGTCGCGCCGCGAGTAAAGCCGTCAACTGCCTGCCGCGACGGCCACCACTGCACACATGTTTCCACATGGGCATCCAGGTCTGAATAGCTTGCATGCGCGCGACAAGGAACCGCAATAAAGTATAAACGCACTCTATATGTGGCCTTCGTCGGCAGTCTCATGCTTATCGTCATATTCAGCCCTATTTTTGGAAATCGGCCCGTTCTCTATGCTCTACGCAGCCTTAAACACATGGACTACGTAAACATGCAAGCAGCAACTATACACAGGCTCGAACCCTCTCGAGCTCCAAACTAAGCAGTATTCCTCTTTATGTATCTCCAAATCGAGAATTTCACTAAAAGTTTGTCAGTGAGTGTAATGAGGGTTATGCTGATCACTCATTTCGTACCGTAACGCCATTTCCATGGGGTTACAGTATATGTGCGGTAGACAGAGTATCACACAGAATCTTCCTAAACTTTGCATACTGGAATTATTGTACGTGATGATCACGATCATCATATCCAATTTGTACGGTAACCCCGTTTTCATACAGCCAAGGTTCAAAACGCCCTAGGAAATTGGGAGGTGGAGGGGGGGGGGGGGTGGATGAATTGTCAGTTCCGATAACAAAGTTGCAGTTTTGGATTGAGGAGTGATGTTGAAATTTGTGATCAACACGTGAAATTACCCCTTCATCCGAAGTTTCGGAAGTTTTGGCGAGATACAGTATGAAACCGTACACAGCACACTCTTCTAGTTCTGCCCCAAAACAAAATTTCGAGGAGAATTTTTCAACCCAAACTTCTTCTAGAGGGGTTATTTGAAGTGGTGAGCACGAATATCGTTTCCGTTTTGTACGGTAGCCCCGCTATTTGAGAAATTTTTATTCCAGTGCTGCCTAACACCTGCCGTAACCCAGTAGAAATATCAAAAGGCTACTTCTACGGGATTACGGCAGGAATCGGAAATTTCGATTTCGATATGGTGGGGTAACAAAGCTGGTACCAAGGATGAGCGGAATTCTGACTTCCGATATTCCGGTGTTTTTCGCGCTTCCGAGTCTCGACTTCCGGAAAAAGTGCAAAAAAAGCCGGAAGTTTTCGGAAGTTCTACACAGTGAACAAGTTGCATTTTTGCCACATGTGTGTAGTAGTGACGAACTCAGGGGGAGAGGAAGTGGGGAAGGGGTAGGCTAAAGTGCTTGAAAACTTTGTAGTAGCTTATTTTTATCTACATATTTTTATTATTATTTTTACAAATTTACACTTAACTATCTAGTAAGTAATTCAATTAAAATTAATGTCAGTTTCTATGTAATGTTAGAATCAACACTTCATTAACTTTATTTTTGAAATATCCTGCACCCCAACTTCTAAAATGATGGAGACATTCTTTCTCTGCAAACTGTTTATCTGATAATACAGCGGGAACTAGACCGTGTGCTCTCAAAAAAGAATTTTATCCTCCAACCTATACCATTTTAGTGTCCAGCTGGGATCTACAGTGGATCTCCAGTTTATAGGTGTATTTCTTATTAATCGGGTCATAATTAGATCACCAATTTCTCAATGATGTCGGATAAAGCGTTTCAGATGAACACGAGTAAATCCAACATCAGACAGTCGAAATCTCCGTATGTATATGCACACAGATATTGTGGACTCTGTACTTCCGACTTCCGGTACTTCCGATATTCCGGTGTTTTTTGGGGCTTCAGACTTCCGAGTTCCGACTTCAGAAATTCCAAACCTGACTTCAGCTCATCCCTTAATGGTACCATACTGACGGCAGCCGTCTCTGAAACAACTGGTCGTGTCCGCACCGTGATTGCGTCCACTGCAATCGCATAGACGTGCAAAATTTTTGGCCCACTTAATTCGAGTCGTTACCAATGAAGTTTGTTGTGGTTTTGCCGTTAGAGTTCTGTACTTCTGTTCTTGTTAGAGTGTTTCGATGCATTGATATTTGTGTCCAAGCTTTCTCATTCCGTTCAACCTGTTTCTGCTTGATACCTGATATTCTTGTTTGTGTAGTTTGCATCATCAAACTCTTTTAGGTTGTACACCACATCAAATTCTAATCATGGCCGATGACGATCTTGTATGTTACTGCTTGAGTTCTTTTTCCTTTACCCCATTTTTGTTATATATCTTATGTTTTGGGGCAACAAAGATGACATTTAGGAGCTCAATCTTGGAAAGAAAAAGAAAACTAAGAAGGTGATCAAGCTTGATGACGATGAGCCAGCTCCTACTCCCGAAACTGCCGCTGATGATCTCGGTAACTTAGCTGCGTTTTATTACTGTCGTGTACTTGTATGATATTATATTGAAGGTGAACTTAAACTCGGAGGCAAGAAGAAGAAAAGAGTGAAGGTTGAGGAGGACGAGGAGAAGAAGGACGAAGGAGTAGCGGATCTTGGTACGGTATTGACTAGTTTATTTGTTTCTGTTCTTGTTTCATAGCCTCAGTTCTTTCCTCAGGAATTGGAATTGGCATCACTAACCTTATCGATGCCACTCGGCCATGGCCAGATTACACATATGATGAATGCTTAACGCTTGTCTTCAATATCATGCGGGAGAAGAATCCTGAACTTTCCGGAGAGAAAAAGAAATTCGCTATGAAACCACCTGAGGTAAGTAGTCATAGGTGCTGCCAAAATATTAGTTTTGTTAATAAATGTCAGCTTCAAAGTATCGAACACTTTTTTGACACAGGACTTGTTTAGGTTGCTCGTGCTGGCAGTAAGAAAACAGCGTTCTCTAACTTCGCAGAGATTTGCCGGTTAATGAAACGTCAGGATAAGCACGTTCTCCAATTCCTTCTAGCTGAACTTGGTAGGAGCTAATGTTTTTTTTTCTGAAAGTTCGTTAGAGGTTTTCAACTCTTGGGCGAATACTTATACTGCATACGTGCGTCACACGTCACAGATGAACGCATCCCATTTACGCAGAACTTCCCATCGGGACCCGCGGCATGTATTGGGTTGGACAATAAGTTCGTGCGCTTTTTATTTTTAGCTCAATTTTTCACTAGGATTTGATCTAACTCCGATATCCCATCATAGGTCATCTTGTAGTTCTTGTTTGCTCTTTACAGGTTTCATAACCAATTTCCCCAATTCCCCCTTCTTCTCATTTTCTGTCGCATGAATTGTGACCCTAAAATTCGACAAGAGCGTACATCTTCGACACCTCCAACTGTTCCACTGCCATAGTCGAAAAGATGCAGCTCATGCTGCTGGGGATGTTAACAGCGTCTGAGTGTAAACCATTACTGTTGAAGGGACAGCGCAGAAGTGGATGTCTATGTCAGAGAGGTCGATTTTGCGCTAGAGGATGCACCTTGTTCTGTACGCACAGTTCGTAGAGTTATGAGACGATTTTCCGCAAGGACTTGCTCTAAATCTGAAGAAGAAGTACTGCGGATATTAATTTTTAGAAAAACCCAAGTTCAACTGGTCCACTTTGTGAAAATACACTGAATCCTCAGAAAAACCGCACGAACTTATTGCCCAACCTAATACGTATACTATGAATGAAGATGCCGCGGGACCGCCGGGAGGCCGCAAATGTGTGCGTCTGAGCTGCGTTAGGGCTACGAATGCGGCCATCTTTCGTAATATAGACGTACTCAGACAGTGAAACGGGCTGACCGCGGTACCGATATTTGGCTGACCGTGGCCAACTCCGCGGTCCGCCAAATAATTGAGCGCGGTCGGCCAAGCATGGGTGCGCGGTCAGCCCGCGAAAGGTCCACGGTCAGCCCACCGAAATGATGCCGTGGGGTGCGGATAACGGCAGTAATAGTTACTGATGATGTGGGGATGACGTTTTAACGATCAAATTTGATATCAGACAAAAAATCTCCGCTTTTATCTTTGGAAATTGTGGCGTACAAACAGTTTTGAAAAATAGAAAGCTGAGCATTGCCAGGATTCATTCGTATTCTTCGGATTATGTGCTTGAAAGTTTTTCATTTTGTATTAAATGCTTTTCATTTCATAGCCATTCACAAAATGCATAATACTGATAGCTAAACTCTCTTGATGAGAGCTTCACCCCAAAAATATCTGAAGAGTGGTATCCGCTCCCAGCAAATTGGGTGCGGTACCATTACTTCAACAAAAAACGCATGTGAGGTACTTCTTAATCTCTTCCACATCGGCAGAGAACGAATGTCGTTTTACTTACATCCCATTCATAACTCTCACTATGTCCACAAAGTTTGCATCGTACATTGTGCGGGTCCTGCGGGCCGAATTTGGCTGACCGCGGACAGTACCGCGGTCAGCCAAACTTTTGACAAAGGACCGCGGTCAGCCAAACTTTCGACTAAGGACCGCGGTCAGCCAACTTTCTGTGCGCGGTCAGCCCGTTCCGCATCTCATGGTACCGCGGTCAGCCCGCGGAGCACACTTTGGTACCGCGGTCAGCCCGTTCCATTGTCTGAGTAAGCGCTTCCAAAGCACGCTTCTAGTATAAGTTGCCCCCATGCTCTGTTGCCATTTATGCTATGCATGCTTCAAGGTACTACTGGATCTATCGATGGTAACAACTGCTTGATTGTCAAAGGCCGATTCCAGCAAAAACACTTTGAGAGTGTGTTGAGGAAATACATTAGTGAGTCTCATTTCCTTTATTTCACTTTTTCGGTTTTTGTATTTATGCCCTTATGACGCCTGTCCCCTATTTTGCCTAATTTACTTTATTTTCTTCAGAGGAATATGTGATGTGTCATACCTGCCGCTCTTCCGATACGCAGCTAACGAAGGATACCCGCCTCTTCTTCCTGCAGTGTCAAACATGTGGATCACGGTGTTCCGTTACGGCGATCAAGAGCGGTTTCACAGCTATGGTTGGCAAGCGAGCGGCCGCGCGTAGAGCTGCTGAAGCGACCGCCGGCAAGTGATATGCTGGTGTCGTTGTTGAACTCCATCTTGTCACACTCGTTGTTTCTCCCTGTCGTTTTTGTTGCTTATTTCCTTTCTTCATGTGGTTGATCCGAGCAGCAAACGCTCTCATGGTTCAGGCGGATGTGATTTCCTTCTTTAGGCCGTACTTGTGTGTTTTTTGAAACTTCTTTTCGTATGTATTTTTCATACTGGTGGTTTGATATTTTTTATAAATGAGAAATAAGATGTTCTAAAAATTTGTCACTCTTACTCGACACAGTGTACTGCGAAGTCACTTCTTGAGATACATTTTCACATTAAGGTCTTGCACTTGTCGAAATGCTGGATGAGTTTTTAGTTCGAGAAAAAGAAGCCGTATTATTCGACTTACTGAATGGAGAAATTAGAGTGGCTTCATCTCCGATGAAGAATGGCCCTTTTAAAACCTGCTCTGCAGTTGTTGGAGGTGATTGAGAAGGGTAACTATGAAGAGGCCTTCTCAATCACAAAAACTGCCAATCAGGAAGAAGGCGGTGAGGTTGTTCAATCAGAAATAGGGTTTCCATTAGGAAGCTACCATGAAAGCAGCACCTTCGTGGGCAACTAGAATGTTGTGCTTCAGGATGCCTGACCTTAGTAGCTCCGGATTTGATCTACAGAGTGGCATACTGTTTTGGAAATCAGAACAATGTTCAGCTTAAGTTGCTACTTATCCGACTTTTTGAGTAAGTATTTTCTTTGAATGATAAGCCTTGGCAGATAATAGTGGGCAGTGTTCAGTTTACTCACATCGGTGCCGCAGAAGTATCGTATCTGTTACGAGTTACTGACGTTGCGGACATCTCCGCTTCTCACGGAAGTGCTTGTGAATCAGCTGGGTTTCCTTATCAGTGAGGAATTTCTGGAAGTTTAGTGAGTTCTTCCTCGTTTTGGTTTTCATTATAGAAGACTATGACTGCAACACTTCTTCGTAGTAGGAGCTGATTTTGTAGCTAGCCGCTGAAGGTTCAGCTTCGGAATTATTTGGTTTTTGTACTCATTCCCTCCCCATTTTATTAGAGTTGAACCGTTTTGTTTCTGAAGTGTCGCAATTCTTTCATTCTTTTTAGTTCAGGGGTAGTTTTAAAGATTGGGTTAGCACTAAACACAGTCTTAAGCTATTCCTTTGAACAGAGCGTTTACAATTCCTGCATCACTGGTGATATTACGACTTTTAAACAAAGAAAATTTTCGTTTAAAATTAATCTCTATCTGAGCATCATTTTCTTTTCTCCTTTTGATAGGCAAGTGGATATGAAGTCTCGATTTGTTTCGCGAACTTTATCGGCAACGTTATGAGCTTAAGCTTGTCTTCAGGGCAACCGACAGTAAACAACAGAAGCTTAGATTACAGTCGTTACGGCGCGACCCAACGCTCCCACTACGAAGTTGACTGCAAAGAAAACCGGGTTAGTTTAAAAAAACTTTTGGAGTCAACTTCGTCATCAGTAGGAGCGTTGGATGGCGTCGTTAGTCTAAACTTCTGCTCTTTACTGTCAGTTGGTCTGAAGACGAGCTTAAGCTCGAAACGTTACCGATAAAGTTCGTGGAACAAATCGAGTCTTCTTATCCACTTGCCTATCAAAGGAAGAAAAGAAAATCTCGTAAAATGCTCTCAAGTGAGCTCTCTAGAATGTTCATTTCTTGGGCTGTGTTAGTGGAAAATGAGCAAAGATGCAACAACGAACAATAAATTTGGGGAAATCAATGTCTCTCAATGTCTTTTGTGATACGCCGATAAAAATAGATCAAAAGAACTGCAGTACCTTCCTTAATTAGTATTAGTGTCACCAATTTCCGTAGATGTTCAGTGAGTGTCGAGGGTGTTGACGAATTTGATGATTTGAGTGTGCACAGTAACACAGCTCTCCCCAGACGTGAAATTTTTCTTGGTTGCTACCTTTAATCTTTTGCTTTCCATGTCCCGGCTTTATTGTACCTTTCAGCCCAGAATTATGGGAGCAGATCTGTAATGATCTACCACTGAAGTTGGAGAGGAGATTATGTGAGCGCCTAGCCAGTGTAGACGAAGAGTTGTGGTTCGCTATAGTGGAGGCTGCCCACGTCCTAGCCTTTTTCGACAAAATTCCTTTCAGAGTTCCTTATAAGTGAGTTTTTTGCTCTGTTTCTCCAAAATTGTGCCTTTGGATAGACTGAAACTCCGCAAGTCGTTGGTTACTGAATATCACATGTTACATACTTTTGTAAACAAGGTTACTAAAGGTTTGGAAGATTAGTCGAGATCGTCTTGAACGAAATAGCATCGGACGAAGCAGCCGCTTATCCTTTCCTCATATGGTACGCTAGAGAGCATCCCTTCTCCCCAAAACTGCGTGAGTGTTTTTTCAAGAGGTGCATACATCCACCTTTCTTTATAATCAAAAGAAACATTCTGGTCATTTCAGTTGGTCACACAGAACCCACAGTTTTGATTCCGAATGTCTATGACTTACGTTATCTTCGGTTGCGATTAGCTGAAGGGATCTGTGAATACGTCAATGACAGCGAGTACCGGTTAGTTGGGAATCGGCGGCCAACAACACATAAAGTACTTGAAAAGTTATTTTCAGCTGCGATGGAGCATTCGTGAAACCTCTCGCGAATGCGCTTAGATTTCTTCATAAGCTCTGTGATGACTGCCACGGAATTCACGCTGCACATATAGATATTTATGCGGTAGCTGTTTACGAATTTCAATTTATGAAATCCTTGGATTTGAAGACATAATTTTCTAGGAAATGTTCGTTCTTCTAGTCCGATTTATCGAAGATTTTGATCTAGAAGCACATCGATTTGTGATTATGAAAAAGTCTCAGGATATAATAGCTTGTTTTCCAATGGAACTACGGGTATTACTTCTGAAGCGCATAATAGGAAGGATTATCAATGGGGTAAGGAATAGTAGGTTCTCTTACTATGGTTGATATATTCTTTCTTCGTTTTATTCGTGGCTCTTCATTTTCTTTTTCCTCTACATATTTCCATCTTGTTTTCAACTTGGAAACAGATTACCCGATGCATATGAAATGTTACACATTTGAGAGTAAGCCCAGTTCATGGATACCGTTGCTGTGCATTAGAATCCTCTGAGTTTGTTGGGCTATTTCTTCATCTCCTGAAGATCCCTTTTAAATCAGTTCTAGGCATATTACCGATTCTCACTGTTTCAGACCCATTTGTATCTGTCGAACGAGTCCAAAGTTTTGGCATGGTTGTTAGATCAGTTCAAGCAAAACCTGTGTGAAAAGATATGCATGGATGAGTTAGGCAGTGTATTCGGGTTACTCGAGAGTGTCGCATATGATGATGTTCCTGCGTCTGCTGCTTACTATTCTTCGGTACTACGGATTGTAAAGGCATATGCACGCGACTGGTACGTTTTCTTCGTAGGAAACAGGAAATATCCATGTAGCATTATCAACTATTGCCATATTCACCAGTTTGTAGCAGAAGTGGTAGTTCACGAAAAATTCATAGTGTTGTAATATTCGTTTTTATATGAAATGGTATCCTTTATATGACTTATGGATGGAACCTAAGAGATTTCTTTTCAAACCGGATTTTGTTGAAGTCAAGGAATGTTTTCTTTTCTGAATTTTGCCGCCAATCACATAGACATCATGCAGATTACTCGGCAGAAACTGTAACATTACGACGGGTGATGAGCTGAAAAGTGTAGTCTTATAAGCTCCTATGTTGCTGTTTAAATTTTCAACTCGTTACTGAAATACCGATTGTTCTATAACGATACTATCCATCTCCTTTTTAGTGTCAACATGCCTATGCTCGCGGAGACTCGAGAGAGGCTCGTGGTCCGTGTTCGAGATGAGCTCCTGGATTACCTCCAATGTGACCTCATGAACGGAAAAACGAAAAGAGCTGCCCAAGATGAACAGGCCTCCATCGTTCAACCCCTTTGTTCCCGCCCGTTGTCTGAAGAGGAGTCAATTCAGCAGCTGCATGCGGTTCTCAAAGACTGTGAGCAGACCATGGCGGATATCGATGAGGTTCTAAGCCGCTCACGTAGACTTCAATGACAGTTGTTTTCTTCCACGACTCGACAGTGTGAAGGACACGTGTAACATAACTCATTAATCATGAAAGGAACATACCATACACTTCGTGCCCTATAGCAGCATTAAGTGGACTTGCTGTTTTTTTTTTGCTTTCAATCTCACCATACGACTCTGCCTTAGCGCTTTTGAAGCGTGAAGCTCGGCATTTGTTGTTCTGTTGGATGCGACCAAAATGTCCCGCTCTATTTTTGTTTTTTTTTCTTGCGCATAGACGGTTTAGAATTTCGATTTGTTGTTTTTTGTCGTTTCCCGCTTCATGAGTTACCGGTACCTTCTACCATGGGTAAATTTCTTTTTTATATGTTGTGCACTGGCTAGCGAGTGTTCATTGTTCATATGGGCACGATGTTTGTATCTATATATGTTGAATGAAAATGAGTACGCAGATCTGTATAATTGTGATGTTTTCTTGGTTGGGTTTTGTGAACCCACTAAATACAACGTGAAAATAACGCGCAGGCATGCTTGCTAAGGATTTCCTCGTTTCCGCGAGGTTCCTCATTCGTTAATCAACATTTTCGCCATTTCGCAAGTATCCACTCCAACTGTCTTTACTAATTTCCACTGTTTTTCGTGTTCAAATATTCCAAAATACTTCTAATACATTTGATCACAAGTGCGCGGACTTTTGTTATTATTTGAGAATTTCTGTCGGCTTGATTTGACATAAAAGTGATAGAGCTGGCAATTATGCTGACAACGATTTACGTGTTGGCGGTGGTCTTCTTTGTAACCCCCGTCTGCGTTTCATTAAAAAACCGTATCGTTTTGCGTTTATACTTCGTCGCTATGCTACGATTAGGCAATGTACATGTACAGTGGGCTCCACCAGCGCTCACCTTCATGGACGTGAGAGTGGACAAGCTGTCAGGTCCATCCACACTCACTGTGGGTCCTTATCCCAAAGGGATGACGCTTATTCTAACCTGCAAGGACATTGGGCGCAGATGGCTTCAATTTTTCTCTAGTTCAGAGCCTATTCTTAGTTTCCATTATCAGAGAGAGAGAGAGGGAAATTGTTTCCTTTGAAAATTTCAAAGGAAAATTGTTTGCAAACTTTTCCTGTTGCTCACAAAATTCATCTGTACATGTTCGAAGTCGCTTTTGTTACGTTGTCGATGGTAAAACTCCTGATAAATAAAGCAGAAGGTTTGCTTGCCATCTACGGATTTACCAGTCTTTTGTGCTGATTATTTTTGGTCGTTAATTTACTTCAGACCCTCAATAGTGCTGTCCTTGGGCTGCAGCTATACTCTTCAAGGGAGTGTAGCGCTTTCTGTCGCTCAGGCGCAGCAACACTGGTTTTGATAGAGATTGATTGTGTCTTCGCTGCCGCTGCTGTCGTCTGCTCACAGTCGATACGTATCAAATCCAGTGTGGTACGGCTATAGCTAAACCAAACCATTATACTCCTCGAGAAATATGGCAACAGTCCTACCGAGGTTACTATAACTGTCACCCCACTACGTCATCTCTGCCAGCTAGCCAGCTTTAATGACTGCACTTTTTTTCTCGAACAAACCATGGACATCGAAAATTTAAATTTTTCCTTCTTTAGCAAATGAGTGTTGTTCTTGCCTCATTATACTTATATAGTCTCCCAAAAATCCTTGACTCACGCTGCACCACCCGTCAGCTCACCCACGTCGCACCTCGTATGATAAAGCATTGTAGGTGACGCAGCGCGGCTCAGCAGATGGGCGGTGAAGCGTAAGGTAAGGATTTTTGAGAAAGACTGTATATTGAAGTGCAGCTGTTTCTAAGGCAATGTGTAGCTGTTTTCACGGTTAAGTCTAGCTGTTTATTTGGCAATGTAGCTGTTCCGTAGAAGGAAGAACAGCTGATAGAGCAATTTATTCTGAACTGATTTATTCACATCTAGAGAACATATGTATCAGCTGATGATGGCATTGATGTAACGTACTGAAAATTACAAATTAAAAAAGTCAAATCAAAATCAGATTCAAAATAGACAGGAATGTACTGAAATGCTATGCTGTTCAGAGATATGGAGGGTGGTGTCATTAACGTTCGAGACAGTTGGTCATCATTACCACGGTTACTTTAGGATATTTAGGGTTCAGTGTGTTAATAGAGACCATGAGTGAGCAGGCGAGTCAGCTTCTGAATTTGGTCAATAATGGAAGATACGTGGAAGCGTTGCTTTTCTTCCAAAAACATCAGGAACAGGATCCAGGTTGCTTTTTTCTGCTATGATGTTTTCATAGTATTTCCTGTAAATTTATTTTTCTAGAATCCCTTCGGAAACTAGCAATAGATACCATTTTTGATGCCGCGACAAAGTTTCGCGACAACAACGACAACCATCTCAGAGCTCTTGTGACGTCACTATTCGAGTGAGTTCGATCTACTTCGCATTCACATTCGCGTGCATTACTTTATTTTTTTAGTTTACTTCATTCATAACTTTTTTTTAAACGATGTAGCTGTAATGCAGCGATTAGGAGCATTATCACATTTGTAAACTGGGCTTATAGTGAGCTTGTTAAAACGGGTGAACCTGGAATGGACTAATGTCAACCTTGGGTCACCTCTGGTTTAACTGGTTCTCGAATTCTTCGCTATTCCCGGATTCTCACGCCGTTTTGGGAATACTGACATTAGAATACACACGAGCCTGTCTGCATACTTAATGGCTTTTGTTTTGAGCATTCTATATTATTACTGAGCTGATGTGGGGATATGGTGTTCCCTTCATTATCGGGCAATATTCTAGTACTGCTTGCTGTGCTATCTTTCCTCTCTAACTGTTATTAGGAAGTGGCGCTCAAGTATGAATCCTTTTATAGCACAGGAGCTAAAGGTGTGATGTAGCTTAGCGGTGAGCCGCAATTTTTCCTCCTGAGGCATATGCTATTTTGAAAGCGAGTCGAGAATTTGTACTCACTGCCTGCATTTGTTGTCGCTCTTTATTACTGCTCTACACTTTTCAACCTTAGCTTTTCTTTCTGACACCTCTCCTACTACCTCTCCTAGTGAAATTGACCGTACAAGTCAGTCGATGTGTGAACTATGGGTGATTATTATCTGTGCCAGCTGTCCGTTGCAAGCCGGCCTTGTGCAGGGTTGCCACGCCCATTACGAGACTCCCGAATGGAATTCAGACTTCAACTGTTTATCCTCAATAGGCTGTTACAACTCTCTGTTTTCGTCCTGTCCGAAGGGTTGGAGACATTATTGGTTGGAGAGTTGTTCTGAATTAATGTTCAGTTTACAATTTGAGCTTCAACGACTTACATCACGTTAAAATATAGTCAGTCATATCCTATATAATCATTTTACGAAGTGAATGGAGTCTATCTTGACTGTACGTGTAATAAGTCAAGTTAGGTATCTTCCACTGCAAACATAAGTCATGTGTCACATATTTCGATTCAGTACAAGTCAAATATAGTCTATGTATTAGCTCACAGAAGGCGCCTGACCCGACTTCGTTTGCAATTACGACTTTGCCCGCAGAATGCGTCGGGAAGAATATTTTTAGCGAGTGGCACTAGGGAAACATCAGGATGGAAGGGATCATACCATATGCATATCAAAAAAGTGCAAAAAATAGAACAGTTAGCCGGAAAAGTGATGCGGTCGTAATTGCGGCCAAAGTCGGAACAGACGCCCTCTGTGAGCTAATAGACTGTACATCTTGTAGATCAGGATGGATTGATCTCCTCGATGCTTAGAGTCCTCCATGTCGTCATATACAACAAGCAGATCATGGGTCGACATGTTAGAGATGACTGAAGACAATGTTCGACCACGATACGCAGTTATGTCTAGCATGTTAATCAATGATCTTCTTGTTGGACATAATGACGTGGTCCTTCTGTCTCAATCTACAGCGCTATAGCTGTCATAGCCGCTCTAAAGAGTACGGTATTGATCGCTATCTACCACACATTTTCAGTGCTATTCATTCGGAACCGCTCAAATTCCGCATCTGCTTCAACTTTATCACTGGTAGGACAACGTCTCATTTTAATGAGCTACTTACCAACCAGCTACGTTCTCTGATCTCAGAAGAGTTCAAGGAAAGACAGTGAGTGACTTGATTGAGAAAACTACTACTGCTCTCTATCTTGTTGTCTTTACAGTGGTTATGAATGGGATGAGCTCTGCAATGTGTTACCGATGAAACTTGAGGAGAATCTTGCGAAGGAAGACGATCCGAACTTTCTAGATTCTGCAGTCGAGGCCGCTGATATCCTCTACAGTCTCAGAGGTGTCCCTTTCATTATACCTGAAAGGTGAGCGTCATCAAATTGAAGAGCTATGGCTTTTTGTTGTTTCCTGGAAGTATACCTAAAGTTCTTTTCTCTTTCAGGATGACGGTAGCTTTCACAGCAGCTGTTCATAGCAAAGAGATGGAACTTCCAGGAGCGTTTCCACTCCTTTTCTACTATTCTAAGGCCCACCCATTTTCGCCGATATTGCGTTAGTTGAACTTCACATCTACTCAAATTGATTCAATAGTATTAGATGTTTATGTAAATATCCCTGTTTTTTTTTCTTCGTCGGAGCAATTCCGCAAGTACTGAGGCTCCGTTTTCAATACTGCGGTCGCAATGCTGGTGCGCGGAATTCATGTAGCCAGTTTTCACTATTCACTGACCTTTTTAACCAACCAAAATCAACAAGATTGGATTGGTAGACGTTGAAATCAGTGGCTATTCAGCAGTTTCCAAAGTTTCCTAAATTAAAGAATGCGGTCAGCTTCCTCTTAATAGCCCACTTTTGCCACAACTTTCCAAAAATGTTCATCCTTAATTGTTAAGCTGGAATTAATTCTTGATAATCTCACCTTTGAAATTACAACAGAGTCCACTTTTCGGTGGTGACATACTCTCTCTCTCTCTCCCCCCC
>KN728497.1:0-19862 GCA_000816745.1 Ancylostoma duodenale
GAAAACGCCGTAAATTTTGTTCATCATCTTCTGATGTTTCCATGTTTCACGGCAAACTGTGTGCTTGATTTCGTGGGGAAACATTAGCCAATGGAGAACAAGGACAATAGATTTTTACTATTGACATGGACAATCGTTGCTTTAAATGTCCAGTGAAGCTAGTCGTTACCGTATCAGGAATACTGATGTTTTCCGCAATGAAAAGAACTTTTCCACTGGAAGTTTTGAACGGATCACGTCAACTACTAACACAAAATAACCAGTAGGAACGTTCTTTTCGAATACCTTCAACTGTATCCATAATTGTGGTTTCCGAGGTGGTAGCGAATTTATCTGCGAAGCTTCGGTGACGTAGTCTAGTAGTGATAGTAAATTCTATGTAAGTGATCTAATAGCCACCGAAAGCAACGAAGATAGATGAATGAATAATAGTGTCCCTTACATTTCTGTTTTATGTAGAGGAAAGAAAACTACAGGTGTAAGGAAGTCCTATTACAGATCCCATGCTTAAAAACAATAAGCAGTTGTGAGAACTGTAAAGGATTAATCTAACTTTCCAACTTAACTTTTGCCTTGTGATTGAAACTCAGTGAATTCGCGAGAACTTCTCAATATACGATTAATTACTAAGAAGTCCTTACATGCGAGTTACTGGCGTAGTTAGATACGATTTTCGAGTGTTTCGTTCTCGACGATAACATCATCGATTAAAGGTGTCAGTTGTTCGGTTAGAGATTGTGGTGCAAATGACAACTTTGGTAAATGCACACATAGCGATGGAAATAAATCCATTACCATTTGTACAAGCTAGAAAAGATTGAGTAATATCCAAATGGTTCTCTCAAAAGGCCTTTGAAGAACGGGAAGTTATCACAAACATTCTCCCATTTTTTTTAACCTGATGATATTTATTTGAAAGAATTTTCTGGCACACTGGACAAGTTTTAAGAAAATTTGCTTACAGCCTGATATATTGTGAGATTAGAATATTTTGCTAAAATAAATTTTTCAGTCTGAAGGGAGGTCTAAAGTAGACTTTTTCGGAAAGGATTTGACAGATGTGTAGTATGAAAATTTGAGAACTTGTCCACAATGCTAAAAAATTCTTTTGGGGATTTGGGATTCACCTTTTAGAAATTCCATCAGAATTCCAGATATGGAATCTGTCTGAGATTGTTGAATTTCGTCCAAGGAAGGTAGCGAAGACAACTTCATGGAGTCTGTACTTGCTAAAGGGTGTCGGCTGAGAAAGTCACATGATGCATTATGCTTTTCAGCGCAGTAGTGGATTTGGATATCAATTGCTTGCATGGTAATTTGGAATTTTGCATGTCGCCCAACTAGGTTTGATCCAGGCGTTACTGAATTTGTGCATGATCAGTGACTAGTGGAATGGACGCATTTGCAATGAAGGATTAGAGAAGTTGATTATCTAATTCAAGCGCTTGTGGTTCAGTGATAGCATTGATTTTCTCATCTTTAGTAAGGGCTCTTCCTATGTGCTAAAATGAGTGCCTGAACGATAGCGCATTCTAGTGACAGAAAAATGCTTGTTCGTGGATATTGTTGTCCTGATGAACTGTGCATTTTAGTCAACAATTAAAAAAAGATTCACAATGAAGTAATTTCGCATCATAAAGCTTAGAAAGTATGGCGTGGCACCTGTGCACGACGTCGTAACTTTATTGTCTGCCAGTCATAATAATATGTGTACTATGCTAGCAATTTTTTTAAGAGGGGGGAGGCTTGTAAAAATGCAGCTTTAGAGTGTCCGCAGAATTTAAAAAAAAACTTGAGGTGATGAGTCCATGAATGTTATTGTATTTAATATTAGGTTGAATATAGTGTTTTAAGAGGTGTTTTTTTAAATTAGATAATGTGCAAAATTTTCTCTAGTTTTGCCACTAGTACAGCATTATCAGAGGACATTAGGTCAGGTTGTGCTAAACAAAATATTCGCTCTGCTTCGCTTACTAAGTGGTTGTAATTTGATGAAAGTGGACCCAAAAGTTTCAGTTTTTCTTTAATACCGGGCACCAAACCGTTAGTGAAGATTGTAACTTGAAGAAATTCGCGTTGGTTTTAATATCTCCTTTGATTCTTTCTGAAAACATGAACGGAGATTCGTTTTGTGCCATTCTGAGTTTCATGAGATTTTCACGCGCCAAATCCAAAAAATGATCAGTGAAGAAGTGCGCTTGTAATTTAGCTACAGCTGATCGCCAATTTTGCTTTTCTTCTTCAGTGAAACTATTGAATACTGCGTTTGCTGCACCCTTCAAATGTGCAGGTAGCAGACAAACCATTTTCTGTTCTGTTAGGTCCATTATTTCACTAATATAAGAGAATTGCTCAAGGAAATTCATGAGTCCTTTTGCTCCTTGCTCGCCGCTAAAATATGGTAATTTTGAGCAGTAAGAGATTAGGCATAGCTTATCAAACATGTCTTTCAAGCAATTCGCAGAAAGTTCGTTGTCCATTTAGAGATGGATAGCTATGAGAGTTCAGAACTCAAGAAATTTCCTATTAGAAAGGGTGTACCTGATTGTACTTGATGGTTGGCAGTAAATGGTAGTTGGCGCAGTGGTGAATGAATGCAGAGAGAGTTGAAGAGCAACCGCCTGGTGTTAGCACCAATGTGGTGAATGAAGCTTGGTTGGCGCGATGGGGCGGGGAGAAGATGGTGGTCGAATTTTACGATGGCTGGGCGGAGCCAACCAATAGCATATTTTGCAGATGTGGCTATGTAAATGTTACAAATTTTATACATACGCGTATGTATACATTTATAAAGTTCATCTACAAATTTTGATCTGATAGTTAACAATTCAGTAAACTAGGCTAATTTTGACTGGACTATTTTTATGGAAATTTGGTGAAATCAGCTGGTGCAGAGAAAATAACTATTGAAAAATAGTGGAGAAAGTGCACCACAGCCGGTGTTGTTAAAGGAAAAGATATTTTGAGAAAATTAAGTGGGGCATTCGCGAGCTAGATTACTCAATCCTTCTTCCTTTTTTTTGAATCAGGTTACGATTTCAGAAGAAAGAATCCCTTTCAAAATGAAATGTGTAAAGATTTTATTTTGTTCCAATTAAGGAGATTGGTTGGGTGCTCAATTGAAAATATTTTGAGAAGTATGGAATATGGTCTCCAGTGCTGCATAGTAAAGTACAGAAAACATATGTTATGGTGCGCTAGGACGTAAGGCTAGGATGTAACTTGATAGCCTTTCATACTTTTAGCTTAGTGAATTTATGGCGGTGCGTGCGCATCGAACATGTGGTGGTGCTCCTTCATGTGGTGCGACGCCATTGTGATGGTGGTTCATTGTGGAGTGCGTTTACGATCATCGTGTAATATGATCACATTCGCACATGTTGTGTGGAACACTGGCCTTTGTGTTACCACACGAAATCTTGCTCCAGATACTGTCTGGCCAGCGAAGATTTATGATTTTTAGCTAGCAAATGCGAACGAGTCCAATTTGTATTGCAGAAGTAAAGTAAGCTTGAATAATTTTGGGCACAATCACGGCTCTCGGATATGGTTCACGCTTCACGTTTGCCGGTCTCCGGATCACGGATTTGCAATTTTCTACGTCACGGCTCTAACATAATCATTACGCACGTGCTCACGGATACTTTTCACGCGGATCACGGTTTAGTTCGCGCATCACGGAAAATTACCGCGCGGATCACGGAAATTTTTCACGCGGATCACGGTCATTTATCACGAGGATCACGGAACATTTTCACGCGGATCACGGAAATTTATCAATTGCGTTTTAGGATTACGTTAAAATGGCCAATTTCAAACAAATAGAAAAGGCTTTATAGCATTGGGCCTCGTCCGCGTGGACTGTATTTTTTTTTTTTTGAGATTTTCTCCTGTGTTATATAATTAATTGGATAAATAGATAAAAACTGACAAACACACACTTACACAAACCAACAAAAAAAAAACTACACACACTCCCTCGAGGTGAGCGCAGCAGACGGCAGCGGGTGGGGAAGGGCTAATCATTAATTTTCATATGTTTCCATTGTTTCTTAATCTAACATTAGTCAGAAGTATAGAAAAAATCTTCCCGAGACTTCCATGTCAGGATACGGGTGGTACCGTCCCATACCTGAGGTGTAGGGGGAGTATGATACAGTATTATTATAATGTTTATTATATATGAGTGTTACATAATAGGGGAAAGGGGAGGGGGCTGCATAGAAGGTGGCAGCCGAGTGGTGTGGCAGCTCTGTCGACAATGACTATCTGGCGGCTGGTGTGACTCCACCCAACAACCACATGTTGCTGGGATGGGCTTTCTCCCGACAGTCTCCGTCGAAGTCAAATCCACTGCTTCGCGCAGTAAGTAGCAGTTCCAGCGGCAATATGCTGATTTGTGAGCCAGAGTCCAATAGAACATTTCGCTTCAGACCTAACAGCTCCACTGTCGCCAAAGTCTGAACGCCTGCGAGCTCATTGGCATCACCCTTCGCGTGTGCCGCACTGCAGGACCACTGCCGCAAAGTGGTAGTGAACGTCCGTACTGTATTTTCCTGTAGATTTCCCTTGTTGTCATTGTGATCTCGAGGAACCTCAGCTTGCATGAAGGAAGTCTCGCCTTGTACAAGCTCTTTACAATCTCTTTTGAGGTGCCCTTACTTCTTGCAGTTGTGACAGATCGGCTCGCGCTTCTTCTGAACCTTTTCTTTACCATTCTGGACTTGATTTTTCTGTTCTTCATCAAGTTTCAGTCTGTTATGGTTATCACTATTCTGCAAGATTGTGCGGGTCGTCAACGTTGCTTCTTTCCACTGAGGTGAAAATCGGTTCTGGTTGTCTTCATAACCTTGTTTCAAACTCAGTGCAACATGACGACTCCTTTCCACGCGCTGGGCCATGTTCTTCAGCTTCTCATAAGCCTCTTCAGTGGCCGTTTGTTCAACTACCGCGAAAAATTGAACATATTCAGGCCATTCCGTGAGCTGCGAAATCAGCTCGCCTCGGGAAATGGAAAGTTCTTTCTCAGTCGATTCCTCGGGTATGCTTCTCTAGAGGCTGCTCCAGTTCCACGCAGTACTCAGTGATGTTGGTGGAGGGTGTGAGCTTCTTCAGCTTGATGTATGCTTCCATGCGTCTAGCTGACTCATTTTCCTTGAACTTAGCCATCAGCGCGGATGCGAATCCTTCGAATGTTCCCTCTCTGACATCCTGCGGAAGCGTTTCCATGACCGCACGTGGCTGCCCTCCAAGTTTTGAGCACAGCGAATGGATGAGCATCACATCATCCAGGTTTAGACTCCCACATTTCATAAGAAATGACGTCAGAAATTCGTCAAATCCTTTACCCTGTGCATAATCATAAACAGGTACATCTGGAAGAGCCATTGCTGCAAAAGCGGGATTCACGGTGTTGTTTACCCTATTCTTAACGTGTGGTAAACTATTGTCACATTGGCATCTCCTCCACGGCGATTTCCATTCCGGCAGCTTTGGTGGCTCGTTCACGAGCTGCTCTCTCTGCAAGTATGCATTGCTGCGCCTCTGTGGGAGTATATTTTGCCTTACATGGCTTTTTCCATTCAAACGCTGTTGGAAAAGATCGCCTCCCTCCCCATCCTCAGCGGCAAGTGGATCAAAGACTACCCTTCGCAGCTGTGCAGGCATTTCGTTTATGTTAACTTGCCTCATTCCTTCTTGGACCCTGGCAAGTTGGATGCCACTTGTGCTTGGCTGTTCTGACTGAGCCCGGAAAAACGTTCTTTCACCATTTTCGGGGTGTCTTTCGTCAGCCCTTGGCGCCTCGACTCTTGAAGTAGACCTGCTTCCTACTGACAGGATAGATTTCACTACATCTACAACCAGCGTTGAGTCTACTTCGAGAAGCATCGACAATATGCGCATAGCAGAATCATCATGACATGCCTGTTCTAAGGTTTCGTTCAGTCATTCTGCTAACTGGTCAAGATCTAGCTTTCCGAGGATACCTAACTGCCTAGACAACTGCTGAAGTTTCGATATTTCTTTATCGATCACACCACCCGCAGTTTCTAGCTTAAGGTAGTATGGTTCCCCAGATTTTCCACTGGTCTTGGTAGGTGATCCTTTCGATCCACCTTTTTTTCAACCACTTTTGCACCTTCCTGATTTTGTCCACTTGCTCGCTCACGCTGAGCACCATCGCTCTTACCTCAGAGGCTTGCTTCTGCGTTAGCTCGCGCAACTGTTGCGTGAGCCCAGCCACCTGCTCTCGTAAGTCAGCGATTCGTTTACTTTCATCGGCTTCGATCAGAGTTCTAACTTCCATCTCTTCATCGATGGACTGTTCAGCCATTCTGTCCGCAACAGAAGAGTCCAATTCTCTTCCCCTCTCGATTTTCATGACAATCGATCGGCAGTGCAGGATTCTGGGTAGTCCTTACCACCACGGCAGCTTTACCCTTATTCGAGCAACAGCAGTGCAAAAAAATTTGCGCAGAGTTTTGCCTTGCAAAACAGGTTGCTCTGTCTGCCAAAAATGCGCTAGAGAAGCACCGAGCTTCACTAGTGCTAGTGACGGGATCACCCTTCCGGTGATTTCCACGTGCTTGGATGTGCTTTTGATGGCCCTCCACAGACGACCTGTGAACCGACCAGCACCAAAAATTCCGAAAGTTGCGCGCTCACCTAGGCAATTTCTGGAAGCGACTAGCCTGTTTTTAGGTTAGTCGGCCCCATGTAAACACAAAAGACTAGCGCTTTTTAGATTTATCCAGTAAATGCAACAGGTGAGGACTAAGTAGGGTAGAAACCGCCGCACGCTGTCGAAATGGAATCCAGAATGAAGAAATCAAAGTAGCGGTGCGGACGACTACATAGTAACTGAGTACATAAACACCATAAAAGAACAGAGGTCACAGGCAGTAAGAGTGAACAGGACGCAGAGGCGCCTAACTTAGCTATTAAAGGATTACGAAAATAAAAACTAAGAAAAACTAAGCCTAAGCTACTAGGTGATGACTCAGCAATTCTAAGATCATTCAACACTAAACTGGAGTAAGTGTTTCAGTGATACATCGCTTTCTACACATTTTATGTACAGATCCACCTACTCCGGCATCATTTCCAGGCCATTTTAACTCAGACTTTCGTGCAGCTACTTACATCATCGGAGGGTTGCTTTGCCCTCAACCTTTCTCTACTAGGCGGATGTGGGATGTATTGTTACTTCACATTTAGTTTTCAACTCATTTGACAGTTGACGTAGCATGGTAGGAGAGTAGGAACGGAGTTCAGTCGCCGGAGACTCTTTACCAGTGGTGCTATTCATGAACATCGCAGGAAAGGTTTTAAGGGGTTTTTACTGTTTTCAGCATGGTGGGGCGCGGCACGAAAAGTCAACCTCTATGAGCTAGTGGTGGCTTATTAAGGCGGTTGGATAGCGCCTATAGTTCGAGAGGTTGGATGGCTCCCTTTTCGTGAGTTGTACACAGTTTACTCAGGATCTTTCTTCGGCCGTCCTGCACCTCGTGGTGCGATGGTAGAATGCTAACAGCGAATGGGCGTGGTAAAGCATGTTACTTGACGTATCTGGGTGAGGCCAATAAACATATCGCTGGATAATGGCCCTCGTCTGGGCAATACAGAAGAATGTAGATACTATGACACACTTCCAAAGAAGGGGCCGCATGAACCGGCACATTCCGGCGCGGCTAAACAACGAGATAACAAGGCGAGAAAATCAAAATACAACCACTATCTATAGAGAAGCAGGAACACCATACGTCTGCTCATGTATTAGGTTGGTGCATAATTAATGCGGCTTTTTTCGCGGCTTCTTTTTTCGAAGAAAATCAAAGCTTTTCAAATGGTTTTTCCATGAACGCGATCCATTTTGTCTGCTTATTAAAGGTGCTATCGAAACCGCATCCACGTCCGTCATGATATGCCCTACCACTTCGGGAAAAGTTAGAACGGGGCACAGTCATTCCACGATCTCGCTGAGAGTGGTAGAGCATATCATGACGGACGTGGATGCGGTTTCGATCAATAGATCAATCAGCAAGGCTAAATTGAAAAACGGTTCATATTCATGAAGTATGAGCTTAATAGATGAACAAGAAAGAGGATTTCCATCAAATTCCAAGCATCAGAAATTTTGGACAGCCTGGAAGAGGACGAAAGCTTGACAACGAGGATGCTGTCCAAACTCATCAACATGAACAATTCGACCATGGTACTTCCTCTCTGAAGGCTAATGTAAGCATGGAGATTGGAAACATGGGTGGCACGAATTCTCAGACAGGAACAATGTTCAATTTCTACCGATTTTCTGTAGCAAAACTAGCAAGCTCCACCTCTGAGGAATCTCGTCAATCGGACCTCCTTTCCTTCCACGGCTGCCAAAAGTGCCTGGTCGTCGAATCTTGGTCGTAGACTCTTCCTTCTTCATCTGTGAGGTCGCTTCCTACTTGAGCTGCTTAAAGATTTTTCGACTTGGCTTTGCTGATTTTTCTTCGGCCACAATTTCGTTGAGATCGCGGAATGACTGTGCTGCATCCCAAACTTTCCCCGATCGCTAGAGCATGAGATGATGAATGTGGATACGATTTTCGATAGCACGTTTATTAAATAGAAAGAGAGGATTGCGCTCATGAAAAAAACCATTTGAAAAGCTCCCATTTTCATCGAGAAAAGAAGTCGCGAAAAAAAGCCGCATTAATTATGCACCAACCTCATAGTTTGCTGGATTATCGGCTTGGACTTCCGGTAGTTGACCATTGGGGCGGACCCACACTGTCGATGTATGCGTTGAGTCGAAGTGTGAAGCGGGAAGAAGGGGGCGGTGAAACAGTGCGATAATAGTGAAGAAGAGTCGTCGGTAGTAGACGGATTTCAGTTGAGAGAAAGGCATATTCTCAAACGCATGTCGGCAGCTTTTCAAGCACGATTTTTGCCATGATAGCGGCATGTTTAGGGTTTTGCTTCGATAGTTCCGGGACGTTTTCACTCGTGAACATGTAGCGTGCACTATCTCGAGACATGCAGCTAACGTTTGCCTGTGGTGTTCCCGATATCATATCTGGGATGACCTTGTCATTATTTTGCACAATTACCTCAGATTTAGTGAGCAGAGCGGATTCTGTGAAAGTCATCCGCTATTTATTGCACAGCTCTTATTGGCACAATCGAGAGTACTCTCGATTTCCTCAGATCTGCTCAACTCCCACGGAATGTTTAGGTTATTATACCGTCCTGTGTCGTTTTTCCACGATGAGAACAAATAATTGCCAACCAACTTGTGCATGCCTGTAGAAGTTCGCAAATTTTGCTCACTTGAATTCCCGCTTTTTACTGAATCTGACAAAGGGAAGCAGCTTTGAGACAGTACTCGATTTGCAAGAACTTTTTTTGCAGTTGATCTGCACCAAATGCACTATGGTATAGATTATTTGCTCTTCTAGTAATCAGGCAAATTTTTCTGTTCCGCCAATTTTCTGATGAAAGTCTGTGTCTGGTTCAAATTCTTTTCTCTGGACTAGTACTCTGTTTCGCTCAAGTTTAAATTCTTGGCGGGAGTAAAGTCTCTTAATGCCATCGATTTCCTTTTTGACTTTGTGCCTGTTTTTAGCTGGGAAAGGTGTGACGTTAGTATTCAGACATTCAGGCGTTAGGAGCGCCGGCCCACACCGTTTCACGCGGCATGACACCTGCGGGACAAACGCAAAAGTGGGCGGAGTTGGCGCGTCTATTCCGCCGTTTGTTGCGCCTTATCCTGCATTCGACCTGCCCTGATCCTGCTACGGGGATCGCAGGATTAACGCAGGTCATGTTCTATTACAACCGGTGACTACAAAAATAGTACAAAAATATGTTTGCCAGGCGGCACGTGTGTGCTCTCTGCGGCAGAACTCGACGAGCCGAACATCTACGGCGAGGCGGATTTTCCCGTCCGCGCCGCGTCGGCACGCGACCGCTCCCACGCATCTTGTCTGGCCAGAAGGTACACTGGGCCACGGTTTCATCCGACCTCAGTCGGCCAGACAATTCCCGTAGGACTCGTCAAGTCTCCGCCAAAGAATGGGAGCAATTTCTGTGGGAGCAGTTTCTGCAACTGCTTTTGAGCCTTTAAATTTCCAGGTTTGACTGCTTCCTGACCTATATTTGGCAAATTGCTTAATTCTCAGCTCAAAATTGAGGCTGTGACTGCTCTTGAGTCTCCAGATTTGAAATTTTGGCTGCTTTTGAACGAGAGTTGTTTGGGAGTTCAGTCCCGAGAGACTCTTTACCAGTGGTGGTATTCATGAACATCACAGGGAAGGTTTTAAGGGGTGTTTACTGTGTAGCAGGGATGAGCGGATTATCCGCATCCGGTTGTCCGTTTTACCGTTATCCGTAGGTTTTGATCTATCCGTTATCTGGGCTTTTGGCACCGGATAACGGTGCGGACAAGGACGAAAGGAGAATAATAGTGGCTTCATTTTGCACGTTCAGACAGAGGAGAGCCTCCATTTGAAGATGTATTACTTGATCGCAGTTTACCGTTTGCGTCATCAGTACTTTAAAATCTTGTAGAAAGGTAGGAGAAGGCAATACATACTTGTACCTGCGCAAAAAAATCCTCGTGTTCACGTTTCATCGGTCGTCCGACAAAGTCAGGTGGTAACCTCAAAACCATCACTTGAGAAATTATAGACAACGTTGATTGATGTTTGACCATTACAACGTTGAAACCAATTTCAACATTCGGGTATCTTACTATATCTAAGCGTCGAAATTGGTAACCTAGCAGCTCACCAGTGCCCCTTCGTCGAAAGGTTCATTTCGAATATTTGTTGCATCCGGTTCCACCAATTTTTGATCTGTTGATCATTTGAGAGTCAATACGATCATAATGGTCAGTACGAAGAGTTATATGAGAACTCCACAGAAGATTTCTAATGCAAGGCTGCAGCCCCTTTAGTCCCCCCCCCCCTCTCCCCAACCCCCAAAACAAAACCTTGGAAGGACCAGTCTTTGAGGATCACCTTTGTACTGAGAAAAATACACGGCTACATATCATCTCGAGCAACTACAGTGCGTTTCATAATTATAGGGACACCCGAATTTTTGCTTTAACGTAAACCCATTGATCTGATTTTTGAGCTTCAACGTAAACCCATTGATCTGATTTTTCCTCTATCAGATTCAGGATGTGAAATAACCTCTAGAGGCCTACTCTTCATTAGCACCATCGATGTATAATATCTTTATAGAGAAAGATAGAAAAGTCAGTGTTTCAAAGTTATAGGGACACCTGGACTTGATTAAACGATTTACTGAGAAGGCGGGAACTAACAGTGCAATAGTTACCAGTGAGTTGTTCCCTATTCAGTGCTAATCCAAACATCCTATTCTCCACACTGGTGAGGGGGTCCCAGATGAGGTTCGGCACAAGATTGATCTTAGTTTCTGGAACTGTCTTTTTAAGTTTTTTCAGCATAAAAATTCCAGCTGTATTAAGCATGGCTCCGTCTTGCTGGGCGTCTTCCAGCTGTATTAAGCATGGCTCCGTCTTCTTAGCATGGCTCTTTTCCGCTAGAAATGAGTGTTCAGGAGCATTTTTTATCTGCAAGGCGTCGAGTTTGTGGCAGCTTTTCCGTGCTCTGGTAGTCTGACTCGCAGGGATGACTGCACTTTTTTTTAACCAAAACAAACTTTTGTGAGAGGTAACATCTCAGATATGGTGTTAAATGATCTGCTGATGATAGCTGAAATTCGTCTAATATTTCCATCTATGATATTCCTTTCTATTTGTTTCTATTTGATTTCCTGTTAATAAAGGTTTAATATTGTAACATAATAAATGGAAGTAAATTAAACCAGTACCACTCAGAGCTGAGACGTAACTGCGGGGATGTAAATTGAAAAGTCATTTATTTGTAGACAGTTACACACAAGAGATGTAACGAGCTGGAATGAGATACAGTCGGAATTGGTAGTTTTCATCAAGACACGGCACCGATGCTGAAAATAGATGCCCTGCCGGTTTCCACATCTATGATGTCATTTCGAAGTTTTTCAGTGTCCCTTTTCGAACGTGGAGGCATAGCCCTCAACGCATGTCCGCTGAAAATGTTCACCAGTTGAGAGATATCAACCTGTGTGCCTATTACTTCGTCGAGCATGTCCCACACTTGCTCTAGGCTGAGCACTATGGATTCGCTTCCTCTTGGTGTCCACGAAGGGCACGCGTTCGTATTCCAGGAAGGCGGAGTTCTTGTTCAGCAAGTGCTCAGGGAGGGTGTGTTCACTTTCTTGGTATGCTGTGCATCGGAATCTGAATGTCGCGTCGGCGCATAAATCTGGTCTCAGCCGTGCTAATTCTCGGCTGCGGCAATCCACATGACCCAATGTATGCGGCGGTGCTTACAGCTAGCACTTTGGCTACCCAGTGATTAAGGATCGGTTTAGCAATTTCGTCCAAACGACGACGTGCCAGACTTTCTATGTATAAGCTCTAAGAGGCGATAAAGCCTGGCGAATTTCTCGATAACTTTTACATTGACTGGTATGACAGCCAGATCCGTCTCTTGTTGTTTGAGCCATTGAGATCTGATTCGCCTAGGCCGTGGGGGCACGTGCTCCACCTTCTGGTTGATGTGAACTAACAATTCCATCGCATCCCTTGGTAGTATTTCACATGAAGTCTGCATTAGAAGTACAGATAAATACATTAACAGTTCAAATCAACTGGACCAAGGATGGGAAAACCACAGTATTACCTGAAGTCGCCGATTTCATCGTATTAAGCCTGAAATAAACAAGATACAACTAACCACTATGGCCGCGACTTGTCGATGGAAGTGGCCAACGAATGCAAGACAGAAATACTCAGGTGTATGGCGTTAGGAAATGCTCACAGGATCGCTTCAGCAGCAGATGTTGTGTTTTCGCAGACAGACCACCTTTATATACTGGCCGGCCATTGACTTTCCCGTTAATCCCTCTCATCTCCTCACGTGCATAATGGGTTTGCCTCACCTGCCTGATATATTTCTTGCTGTTCCTCTGCACACTGCAATTTTTGATGGCCGGCCATGCACGGTCATGATGGCCAACTTGAGTCATTTTTCAGACAAACTCTCGCTTGTCGCGCGCGCCTGTTTGAGGTCTCCGCAAGAAGCGAGCCCTGCTTCGCTTCGCGTGGAGGAGAACGAAATAGTACAGTTTCGAAGACGCAGGTCGCTAAAGTCGATCGCTTCTGCCGGAGCAGAATTTCGCTAGGCGCGGAGCAAACGATGGACGATTTTCGAAAGACGCAGACGACAAAAAACGCTCGCTCGGCGAGTGCGGCAACACTTCTTCACCCGCAAGGATTACGAAGCAACATCAGTGGGACTCCGCTGGTCAGATCCAGTGGACCAGGTACGGCTATTAGGGCTTGACGGTGGTCTTTTTGAACCGCTATCCTCCATCCCAATGACGAAGGGTCGCAGCGGCCATTTTTGTGGAGATAGTCATGAACCACCAGTAACAGTACATCCATTTGGTGGGTCCTTGTCGCCCACCGTTCAACACCTGAGCACTATTCGGTATTGGCCGGTTGTGACACCTTCGCTGGGCGCGCGGGACGATCTCGCAAGGCGCGCGCAACAAATTCGCTGGGTGCCCGCCCCAATCTCGCTTCTGCCGGGGCCTCACCTGCGCG
Source organism: Ancylostoma duodenale (assembly GCA_000816745.1). Taxonomy (NCBI): domain Eukaryota; kingdom Metazoa; phylum Nematoda; class Chromadorea; order Rhabditida; family Ancylostomatidae; genus Ancylostoma; species Ancylostoma duodenale. Next base: position 13,670 of record KN728497.1, read on the forward strand.
GCCAGCGAGATTGTCGCGCGCACCCAGCGATGGTTTGTTTGAGCAATATTATAAGCTGCATTCAATTTCATTCTTTATAAAGATGCGGTTAATAGTTCAGTTCATTATAATGAACTGAACGACTAACCGCATACAACAAACAATTATGCGTAGGATTACACCAGATTCAGATTATTGTGTGCCTATCTGTTGGTATTTCCGTTTCTTTCGGATTGGCTAGCTATTAAAACTACTGGCTTGTATAGATTCCGCGTCGAGACGCCCGAGAACAAAGGAGACGAAGAAAGTTGCTCGACGCATTCTGATTAATTCTATTACTCATTTTCGGCTTCCTAATTCCTTATTTTCCTTATTGGTTGTAATTTTCATTTTTTTCCTACAATGGACAAGACTGACAAGAATGCTTCGGATGATTATAAAACATATTGTACAGGGGATTGTGGAAACCTAAGAAAGAGTGAAGGAGTACAACGACAGAGTCCGCACATGTATTAAAGGCAGCACTCACGGAAATTTCCATGACTGATGTTTTGATCGTTTTCGAACCTCAGCAATACTTCCAACACTTCTACGAAGGAAGTAACACCGGAAACTCAATCGTTTCTGTAATATAATTAGTCAAATGTCCAAGATCCTGGATCACCAGGATCAGCGTGGGGTCGTTCGATCGAGTTGTGGTGGCAGCGGAACATTGCTGCCAGCTGATTTGCTGGGCAGCCGTTCTTGTCTTGTTATATTAGAACTCTTTTCCTATATAGGCTGCTCATTTTTTGCTTTGCTTAGCCCAACGAATTTTTCTACTTTTCATTTCACGACAAATCCACTTTCTTAGTCACTTTAATGGCTGATTTTCGCCAGTATTCCATTTTTGGATTTTTTCGTGGTTGTGAGACCGTTTAGAAGTCGTTGATGTCTCTGCAACATCTTCATCGGTCAGGCTATCCCCATCAAAATTCATTTTCTTTCGTTAACTTCAAAAGTGCTGAATAATAATGCCGAAATCCGATTTCGCCCACGAAACAGGTGGCAAAAAAGGCAGCAGTATCGACTTTTTTGGATCAGTCCACATCAAACTGGCCGCGCAACTCGGCCCAAGCGCTCGAAAGCGATGAAATGAGGGGTTCCAGAAAATGAGGATTTTGAAGGTTGCGACAGTTTTCAGCATTGTAATTGTGTTCAGTGCCTGCGATTACCCCGAATTATGCCAAAATATGGAGGTCGAAAATTTTCGTGGGTGCTGCCTTTAAGAAATTCTATGATACCAACAATAAGGTGGACATGTCCAAGCAACCAAAGGTAAGAGCCAGAGTGTATGTGAGAGCACTGAAAGAAGAAAAAGCACGCACCCAAAGTTAATTTCTGAGTGATCAGGTCCTTATCAAGTATTAGAGATCAGCGACGTAGACTAGGTGAAGACAGTGAAGCTTTAAAATACCGATGGATGAGCTCCTAAAGTCCTGGCGTACTTATCGGATGAGCGAGTGGATACTACAACAATGGGGGCAGAAAGAAAGATATTAACAATAAGGACTCGGTTCAGGCAATAAAAGTTGATTTTTTCAGGGAAGTCATACTGAAGACAGCCAAGCAAGTCGGTCACCTACAATTCGAATGTTTGGACGGATGTTTGCTGGAGATGAAGCTGTCAGACCTTAAAGACATTTGCTTTTCAGAGGCTTTTGCAAACGAGCCCATCGGAACTGTCGGGAAAGCCTGAATGACAGCAACATATTCGAGTGATCTGACCTAGATCGAAAATTAGACTTTATCGACAAAGTGCAGTATGTCTGGATGAGTTGACGACGAAACTAGTCCTCAGGATGGCGTATGAGCGTTGTACCGTATGGACGGAATTTTTGTGTGAGACGGAGAGAATAGAGGCGCATGAAAAAGTGTAGAATTTGACCGTCGAAAAAATGTACAGCGACGCACTTCAGGCATTGAAGCAGGGTCTAGAAGAGGACAAAGCAAGTCCGGCCTGTAAAAGTGTTCCCTTAGGATTTGCTGCTCCGCAGTGGGCATACTGTTGTCGTCCAAAGTTTCAAAGAATATCGGGAAAAAATGAAGCGTTCGTATGGAACATGGGTGGCCACATGATTAGCGGATGAATGCTGGACATGGGATAAAATAAAGGAGATTTGCTTAGCGTGTGCGCAACATCTAGTGGAAGGTGGAAAGATAGTAGCTGCGTGTACACAATGCGCGCAAATAAACGCTACTGTTTGGCTGAGAATGATGAGGTCTGGAAGGCCCTAGACAAGACCGTATCAAAAATAGCAGGAAAGCGGCAATTTTTCCCAACATCCAATGCAATTCAGGGGAACAACAAAGTATTCGCGGAAATAGGATCACCAGAAAACAATCCAATTCTATGGAAAGTATTCCGGGGCCTGGAACGCGAGGTACTTGCATGAGAATATAAGAAGACAATTGTCATTCGCTCAGTTGCCACCAATGTACGCGCCGTCGATGGCGTCGGCAACGAGGAGGGAAGTGATGTCATGGCCACACAACGAAGATCGAGCCATACCAGAGGGCGAGCCTCTGACCAACGTACGGACCGAAGATGCAACCGATGCGGAAATTCGTTCTGGACCACCTGCCGGTGGGGTGGCGGCAGCCCCAGTTCTCGCTTCCTTCCTTTCTTGGTCAACCCTCCGTGGACTGACAGTTCTTTTACCGTTACCGTCTTTTACCGTTCTGTTACCGTTTTATGTGCCAAGTAAATTTCCTTGTTAATCTGAGTGACCTGACTACATTTGGGTTTGCCCTCTATATCACACTTTATAAAGGATTCACATCCTACTTCATTGCACAATATCTGAATTGGCTCAGTGGAACCCAAGGGAAAGTCCTGACCAATTTTGAAATTTTATCTTCGGTGTATCACCAGTTTCGTGTCCCTCGGTTTAGGACCTTAGATACGCTTGGTATAAAGCTCTATATTTCGATGGCCATCCTGGTCCTTTTGAGACTCCCATTCAATACTGTTTCTCCTCCCATTTAATTTGCTCTCGTGAATGTACAGGATGTGTTGAACTTTTCTTTATACGCTGCTCTCATTGTGAGCAACTTCTTTTCAGGCATTTCGCAGTAGCCTACCACACATGCTCATGAAGTTTTCGAGCTTGATTGTGATCAAATTGGGGTCAAAAGACCCAAGCCAAGATTACGATTCAGAACGATGTCAAACGCAACAAAGGTGGAAATCCAGCTGGAGAGTCTTGAAATCATTGTATATAATAAAATGCAGCTGGAAAGTCTTGAAATTATGTATTAGGGTGAGTCATGAGTTCTGGAAATTTTTCAGAAATCTGTAGCTCTCCATACACGGAAAGACAAGGTGTTTTCTGCAGACATGAAAGTGCCACGTGGCCAAGACTTGTTAGCAGTATGACTATTTTCTTGGATTTCGGTCATTAGCTCACTAAAATGGAAGAAAGAGAACGCGTCCGTGTGCGCATTCTCCACTACTTCAAAAAAGGATTCACAGCCGCTCAAGCTTGCAAAGAAATCAAAGCCAAAGATGGGAGGTACCAAATATTGGTTTCTAACGTTTACTACCACAACAAAAGATTTCGCTCCGGAAACTACTCGCTGGTAGATAAATTGCGATCAGGAAGACCATCCATTTATGATACCAAGTTGGCAGCAAAAGAGATACTGGATAACCCCACAGATGTAGAGCAGGAGTCTTGCAATGCACGTTGCTGTTCGCAGTCAATTGCACCTCGACTCTTGCGCAAGTTGGACCTGATCCCTAAAAATCCGTCAGTGATACCACATGTTTTGTCTAAAGCCGACAAGAAGCGAAGAGTGGCCATTTTCGGAGACCTTCTGAAAAAACATCACAGGAGAAGTTTCTTCCACAGTATCATCAACTGTGATGAAAAATGGTGCTTGTACGATAATCCTGACCAATCCATGCAGTGGGTAAAGCGTTTCCAGAAGCCCCATCCTGTTGAACGCAAGAATATTCGCTATTCAACGCAAGAAAGAGTATACTTACCGTCTTCTGGTGCGTCGATGCTCCTATCCTATAGAAAATAGTTCCACAAGGGAGGTCTATTGATGCCGACTATGTCTGCCAAGAACCGGAAGAAATGACCTTTAATTCGGAAAAATGCGGCAGAAAACGTGATCAGATAGTGCTTCAGAGGGACAATTACCGCCCACACTTTGTAAAGAGGACCCAAGAAAAACTGGAGGAGTTATACTTGGAAGTTCTCCCACAGCTTGCATATGACCCCGGCCTTGCTCCTTCGGACTACCATTTGTTCAGAAGTCTTGAGCATTGGCTGAAGAGAAAACAGCTCAAAAGCGAAAACGACCTGAAGCTCTAGTTGTCCACATTCTTCGAGTTAAACAAGCGCTCCTTCTTCGATTACTGCATCCACAGTCTCGCTCGTCGTTGACAGTCATCGATCATTATGGTTCATACTTCCGATAAACATATGAGTTCTTTATTCGAAACAAATTAAATTTGAAAATTCCTAGAACTTATGACTAACCCAGATAATAAATGTGCGTTTTAAGCAAATAGTGTATAAGTTGGGAAAATGCAAAGATCGAGACGGCGGGAAACGAACCAGGGAGGACTCCCCTACGAAGCAAGAAACTTGCCACTGCAGCACAATACACTAATTCTGTACGTAAAGAGGTGTTTGCTCAAAATGGTGTGAGCAGAGCACAGAAAAACCTTCCTAACTTTTTATTTTTGCCAAAGATTCGGTATAATTTATCTTAAAGTGTGAGAGACGTATCACTGTACCACCAAGTACCGTTGACCCCATCCCAAATGGGCTCGTTCAGATGATATGGGCACGAAACATAAACGTTCGTAACCCCTTTCGTTTTGTAATTAAGCGCGAAACGGCAACATATGTATTTTTAGGATGGCCCATAATTACTGTCCCACAATGAAAAATGGAAAGAAATCATATGAAAGTACACTCTCCATCTATCTCTTCAGGGATAAATCATTACCACCAGAGGAAAGAAACAGCCCTAGTTTTGTTGCATAATCCAGGTCTACAATCACCAAAAATATAGGATACATGAAGGAAGTTGCGGGAATTCTGGAACACCTACTATGGTTGCCTCGCTACATCCTCATCCGAAATTTGTGCCGATTTGAGCTTCTTGATTTTTTTGATTTGAGCGCTGAGAGGGCAAATCTTCCGTATTTTCGTGGAAATGAAAGCAAAAATCCTTAAGCTCGTGTACAAGGATATGCTTAATAATTAGTTCCTCTCATAGGCTACCAACTACTATGGAAACGGCCACTGGATTCTTTGTCCGGATGGAGTGCCAATCCATCAAAACGGAAAATCGCACATATTTGGGGCTTCGCCAACGTGACTGTCCTCACCCTTGCATCGAGTGGTCGGCCTTCTCTCCTGAGAGGAACGACTCTGAGTACTCGATTTGTGATATGCTGGAGGAGGAGGCTTGTCTGAAAAAACAGAACAAAGGTTAACCTCTGACGATGCCAACGCAGAAAGCTCGGAGGGAAGTCCCGCAAAATCACGAACGAACCACAATGATGAAATACGCAAGCTTCTGAGGGTTGTGATCCGCGCAAAAGAGAGGACATTGAGTGACACCAGAGTTTTTTGTTTCACCGTAAGATATTGGACATTTCGTGGAGAGGTCGTCCGCAATTGAACTTTTATACTTTTTCTGTGCCTTTCTTTATAGTGGAACAGTAATTAAGCGCCAACCCGTAGAATCAGCCTCCCGACTCCACATAAGTGATTCATCCTGAGAAGCCATGGATTATCGGGAGCTTCCTATTCTTTTGTGTTTTAGGCGCTAGATGTTTGGTAGCTGTGTTTACCAGGTGTCGCGACAAGGGGAAGAATTGCACAGAAAATGTTAACATCCACAATTTGACGAAAATCATGACTTATAATAACGGGCTGAGTCTGTCTGTCACGTGTGTGTGTGTCATTGTGTGTGAAATGAAATTCAGGGGGCGTGGCCTAGAGAAAAGAAAATGATCTACACTGGGTCCACCACTGTGATAAGGGTGCGCCGGCGCCCAGAAGTGGGGAAGACGGGTCCACCACTGTGATAAGGGTGCGCCGGCGCCCAAAAGTGGGGGAGACGGGTCCACCACTGTGATAAGGGTGCGCTGGCGCCCAGAAGAGGGGAAGACGGGTCCACCACTGTGATAAGGGTGCGCCGGCGC
>KN728498.1:7159-19963 GCA_000816745.1 Ancylostoma duodenale
CCCCCCCCCCCCCCCCCCCCGTGCAAAAACTGAGCGAATTCCGCGAGGTGCCGGATTTACAATAACCCTACCGTAACCCTGCAAAAACGGGGTTGCGGGACAAAATGAATACGATATTCGTGTTCAGCACCACAGATAACACCCTTAAACAAAGTTTCGGCGACAAAATTTTTTTTTGAAAACTTTGGGGGCCCTCACGTGGAATAGTGCCGTTGTTTGTGGTGCTGGTCACGAATATCGTAACCATTTTGTACCGAAACCCATTTTTATAGGGATGGGGTAGGTAAACGGTAGGAAATTTAGAGAAAATGCCATTTTGAGAAAGAAAGTGAGGGTGGCATGCAAAATATCGTTGATAATCGTGATCAGCGCCTAAAACAACCCCTTTTCGCAAAATTTGAGATGATTCTATGAGATACCGTGTCTACAGTATACCCGCCGTAACCCTGCGAAAATGGGCTCATGGTACAGGATGGATACGATGTTCGTGTTCAGCACCCCAAATAACCTTTCTATGCGAAGTTTCGGTCGAAATTTTTTTCCGAAGCTTTTGGGTCCGTGGAACAATTGCAAGGTGAAGCTTCTAATTATGGAATTTCAGGTCGGACTGGACGATTTGAAATAGATTTCTTGTCCATTTCTTTCTTTCTCTTTTTTTTCCATTTCTTTATTCATTCTCCATTTATTTGTCCATCTACTGAATAGCTAATTGGTTAATTTGCTTATCTGTTATTTCATTGGTTATCTGAGAACCCAAGAACAGGAAATGCTAGTGACTTCACATATGTTGCCTCGTTTAATCGTAGGCTTTTTTGTGTAGTGCTTATGATGCGGTCCTATCTATCATGTTGGCGTGCAAAAGGACGTTATGCATGCAAGCTCAGACTATGTGGTGAGAGCGCGAAATGCGATTTCCTGAAAGTGCTGTTCAAGTGCTCATGCACTACTTCCTCGTTGCTTTCCTGAAGAGTTCAATACGCACTTATATTACACCTTTTTCATCCATTTCATCACTGTTTGCATACAGGTTTCCAATTGTTCTGTTTACCTTTGTTGGGCGACGCTTGCTCTAATCCTTCTACACACTGGAAGAAGTGAAGTTCAAAGTGTGAGCGATGCCGCCTTCGCACTGGTTTTGCACGGCATCTTTGTAGTCGTGTCCCATAGTCTTTTCTAACCATACCCGCCTACGCAGGTACTCGTAGAAGGGAGTGGTATGAATGAGTCAACGAGTGCTTATTTGTCTGCTGCGCCTAGAGTGATGAGAGTGACGTCAGAGAGTAATTGCTCCATGGTTGAATAAAGCGGCTTTGGTCAATTAACGTCTTCCAAACGCAGCCGCTGGGGTTTTTTTCCGCTAGCGCGCGAATGTCGTTCATTTGAATGCGCTCGATGATGTCATCGGCCGTCATCATGCCAGAAGCGGCGTGAGCACGTTAGGAAAACAACGTTGGCGGAGGATTGCGTCTGTCTTCGGGGTCATTTGGAAAAAAAGCCTTATTCGATGTGGAATTCTGAATGGAGGGGGAATTTTTATGGGTGGAGGGGTGGTGAGGAGAAGGAAGGAGTTGCGACAGTACTATCGATGCAGTTCTCTTAGTTTGTTTCAAATTGAGATTTTGTATTTTATCTTCTGCTTTTATTCCTTTGTTGTATAGTTTTTTCTCTGGAAAAATCGGAGAGATGGGAAAGGGAAGTAAAAGAATAATTCCATATCTAAAAAAGAACACTTCGACCGTGTTCTATTTCTTATTTTGCGACTATTCGACTCGAGTTCTGAAGGATTCGAGTCGAATGAAAAAAGTCTCGAAAAACTCATTCATTCGTCCCACTCGAACTCTTCTATGGTTCTGTCCTTCTTCTTCTTCTCAAAACCTTTCAAAATATCTGATTTGCTGGACTTTTACTGCTGATGAAAGGACAAAAATCTGTGCTTTTCTTCCTCCCTTTTTGCTGTTTTTTTTCTTATCCTAGGCCACTTGAGAATTCGTAGCCATCGTTTGAGCTCTGACCGAAAGCTTTTTGTGGTTCTATTAGTTTCTTTTTGCTCGAAATCTTTCGAGAATCCGCCTTCCTAGGATGCCGGCGGTAATCAAATGGCGTGCAGCTTTTAAGGAAATCTATGGCCGAACGCCTACAAAGAGCGACTACGAGTTGGCTCCAAGTAATGTCAAAGGTTTGTTGTTGTTTACTTCCGTTCCATTTCAACCAAAGTCTAGCTGTTTTTTTTAAATATTAACTATTACATGTAATTTTTTGTGGCAGTTTATATAATTAGTGTTACACATTGCTGCAATTCCAGCTTTTTCCTGTTTATTCAAGCTCAAAATCTCGATCGTTCCAGTTTGTTTGCAGTTTCTTGTCGATTTTTCTAGTTCCCTCGGAACACCTTGTTCTTTTGGTGTTGAAAATTGCTTTCTTCCGCAACTAGCTTGTGCATGATAGCAGCTGGTTCCCAATCTGTTTGTTTCTCCCACGGTCTCTTTTTGGGCTGTTAACACTCAAAATGGTCGAATGTAAATATAGCGCTTGGCATTTGGGATACTCTAGCTGTTTCTGTCCGAATAACTCATGACGTTTGGGTCACGTAGGATGATGACGCGATCGTAATGGGTGGGATAAAAGGAACAGGTAGGGTGGAATTTGAATTAGTTTCCAATAGGGTACCACCTTATCATAAATTTTGAGGGATGACTTTCAGGTGGGGGAACGGGGTACGATTTGAGAAGCTTGGAAGCAGAAATTAGGGGGAATTCTTCCGGCTGGAACGTATACCATGTATTTCGAAACAGTTTTTTTCTCATTGATTCTTGAAAGGAGTTTTCTGTGAGAAGATTGAGCAGGATACATAGTGAGGCTGTACCTTAATCGTAGAACGTCCCCGATTGCTTAATAAAGAGCACTTCTTTGGCAATGTTAGCTCTTTGCATTCTGTGCCTTTGTCGATATCGAGATCTTATAACGGGAAAGGTAATGGGAAGGTGTTCGGAGATTTATACATGAGGCTTTCCAATACCGACCCGCTTCCAAGCCCCTGGTCATGTTGATGGACGATCTTCCAAAAAAAGCTTCATGGGCACGCCATTCACACCTTCACACGATCAAAATCTCAGGCACGCTTCCCATGGGTATTGCTCTTAAGAGATACGTAAGGACTGCTCCGCCTAAATGCGAAACCTGCCTCTTTGGGATCGGTCACTCATTTATAACCACGGCACGACAGCACAATATCGGCACTTATTGATAGTTCAGTTCTAACTTTCTATTTTGCACGCGTATCCTAACCTTCCCCCCTTCTCCTTCACCCACACGCACTGTACAAGTTCGAGGTCAACTCGCCTTTCCCCTCATTCCTTTTTCATCGCTCATATTTCCACCACAGCCGCGGATTTCAACATCTCCTTTCATCTCACAATCAGAATCGGCCATCAAAGTATTATCTTAAGTTGTACTGCTGATTAGGATGTACATTGATTTGCAAAGATTTCAATTAATCTCTCAAATGTATCAGCCTACACTGATTCATATGTTAGGTCTGCAATGAGAGAATGCAAGGATTTATCAATTACCAAAGGCTGCCTCGTTAGGGTCCTGACAGGATCAGACTGGCTTTCCGTTTTGGTATCTGCAAGGACCTGAAAGTCCAATGTTGATAAGCTACATTGATCCGCATTATTCCGCACTCCGGACTCACATGGACAGAAGCAAGTACACTGACCAGCAGTGGCGGACGCAGAAAATGGGCGGGAGGGGGGCGTGGGAAAAAAATTGGGGTCTCCGCCGTTTTGGGGACCCAGACGGAAAATAAAACAATAAAAATATTAATCATAATAACAAATAACATAAAATTATATTAAAAATAATAATAAAAATAAACAATTAAAAATAAACCAACCCAAGATTTTATTTGTATTGTAAAGTAATTTCGAAAATTTGGCGACCCATTCTCGGCGGGGGGGGCCACCCCCCTGCGTCCGCCACTGCTGACCAGAGACCGCAGTCTGCAAAGGTTTGAAGTCAATGGATTGCAGTGCTGTTGTTGAAAAAGACAGAAACAAACCAACGTCAGAATCAGCGCAATACTGAAGACAGATTTCGATGTGATTTCCATGATTATCCTGAAAAAAAAACTGCACCTCCAGCATTTTCCGTGAAGGAACGTAGAAAATGTTTGTGGAATGACTAAAGGAAAAATATTCAAAATAATAAGATCTCGCGCAATGTTGGTGTTGAAGCTGTGTGGATGAAGCAACCGGAGGAAACTTTATTCAGTCTCGAAAAGAGCAAAATATCAGGCAGGGTTTATAAAGGGAAGCGCTTTTAGTGACTTTCCTTGTATATCATGCTATTTCACACTGGCAATCGTATGGAAATATAATCCACAAACACATTAGAAAGATAAAAGTGCACTGAAAATACAAAAAGCATACTGATTAAAAGTACATTGATACACTTCGTTATGCTGTTTGACTATTAGGTTGATGCAGAAGAAATGGCGCTTCTTTGTGTTGACTCTATTTTCTTTCACAACTTTAATGAGCGATAACTTCTTCAAATCCTGAAGTTCCTTTAACTAGCAGGGACCATCGCTTATCGTGTGAGCAGATTCCTGACGCCTCACGGACGTATTCCGTTTAACTGTGAGGCCATGAACATCGAGAACCTCGTTTTCATATCATCATGTTTGGCGAACTTTTTCTTGCGGGATAAGAGCTCCTGGAGTCGGGAAAACTGCGGAAATATAACAATTTTTTTGAAGAATACGATGACTTTTCTAAACGTTTCCGGGTTAAATTATCAGAGTTCTGGCCAGCTGTTGGAAACAAATTTTGCTCAAAATTCGGGGTGCAGAAAATGCGCTTTTGAGCGTTTCAAGTGTTTTTCCAGCAGATCGTGCTCGAATTTCTGGAGCCAGTAACAGCAGTAGGAACTGTTGGAAGTGTTCTTTCCGAAAAGTAGCTTGGAGGGAATAATCCAGCAAGAATCCTAGGAATAACGAAGGAAATGCTTAAAAGAGTACTCATTACATCTCCCTAGAAGCGAAGCCATTGCTCTAGAGCTCACATGCGCAACGGCTTTGACGGCTTCGACAAATACAAAGAAGGTATTTTGGACTGCATTGCTCATAGTGTTATAGTAAAATCAAGAAAATTGGAAAATTTGAAAACGCAGTTTCTGGACATTTTCGGTTATCTCACGACTCCTAGCTGTAAGGGAAACCTCATATAGTCAGAGAATAAAAAAGCTTTCTTTGCTCTACAGGTATGTTACCATACCTAGATGACATACTCTGCCCAAACGAAATTATATGCCTTTTTTTAACCCATTGACGACCGCGCGCATTTTCGCGTGTCTGGCGCGTGGGACCAACGCAATTTCAAGAACGCGGCGCCTGCATTGTTCCATACTGTTAGGATGAGGTAATTGGAACTAAAACAGGAAATTCTGTCAAAATAATTCGAAATCTAGTTCTTAAAGATTACTAGTGTCATCGGATCAGAAAAACGGAGAATCTAAACGCTTGTCACCTTACTGAGGGCCAAAACAATGTTGTAAAAGGTAGTTTGGGTGTTGCTGTTTTCCGAGAGTATACACGTTCGCAATGCTCTAGCCTGACCAGTAACAAGGTGCAAGATGCAGAGAATGTGTTTTTGTGTAGAAAATGTGACTCTTCTAGAGATTATTCTTATTCACTACACAAGAAATGAAATACGAACTTCCTTGATTCCAAAATTCGATACTTTTCATCGTATTTGCTGCAACAAAAAAGATATCTTTCTCAAACCGCAGTTATATCAGCACTGTTTCGATGTGTCGTACTCAAATCATATGCAAATACTGCAAAATAGCTCGAAAGTAAGGGCCAGTAGTTGATAATAAAGGCGCGGCTCACCGGTGAGCCGCGCGGTCCCAAGCGACCAAAAAAGCGCGACTCACGGGTGAGCCACGCGGTCGTCAAAGGGTTAAGAAAGTGGCGTCATTTCTTTTGCATTAACCTACTAGATACTTTCTGTTTGAAATTCCTTGAAAAAGGATTCGTACAAAGTGTCACTGATGTAAGAGACACATAGAGGCTTGCGGCTGTGATTACCTCTAATTAGCAAGGAATTTACGGGAGCAGAAAAATACATGGATACTCAAGAAAATTGACTTCACCTCCTTTTATTGAAGCTAAAATTGGAATTTTAATGGTGACAATCTAGGGGAGTATGTGCTGCTTGCCAGAAATTACTTCAGTTCACTCTTACTATCAGGTAAAGACAGGAGAAATGAACCGAATGTAAGGAAGGCTCCTCAAGCTCAAGAGGTTTGTTTAGAAGATCGAAATTGAAAGTATTTGTCGTAATTTTCAGAAGAATTCTACGCTGAGTGTCCTCCAAGCCCGAGCGTTCAAAAGGAAGAAGCCTTACCTCATCGGAAAGGAGGTGTTCGCCTGAAAAGACCACTAGAAGATGAGAGCCCGTTGAAGAGGAGACCATCGAAGGCACGCCGTCTCTGCATGGATCAAACTGTTCGTGGAGTTCGAAGCTCTCCCAGGAAGAGTGTCCATGGACATTCGCCTTGCCTATTATCGCCGGTATGTCTATTCTTCATGGAACTGTGTGATGAGGAAGTAAATGGAGTGCTAAAGGGTACTCTCAGGCATGAAAAGAGTTCTGCAAATGGCATTTGATACTGAAAAGCACCTTCCTTGTTCCAGGTAAAATCCTCCCCGGCTGTTTCAAGAGTTCCTGGATCGAGACGCGCGCTAACCTTATTGAAAGAAGTGCAGTCAACGTCTAGTCCGTCCTCTTTCCTGTCGACAACAAAGGCTCAACCGTTTGGATCTCCTGTTAAAAGAGTAGGCGTAGGTTCCATGTCTGGAAGGACTTGCTAATTGGGGATGAGCCGATGTCTGGAAACGTGCACTCATGACAAAACAGCTATGATGACGCGACTTGTTGTCGCCAGGGACTCACTTTCATGTTTTGGAGCCTTATGCCTTATTGTGGGCATTTTTCTTGAAGTTGATTGAGATCTATTCTTCTTTTTTTCTGTCAATACTGTCGTTTCCAAAAAAAAAATAAAACCTCGAAATTGGACGAGGTCTCAATTTGAATAAGAGGGCCAACATTGTCGGGTTCGGATCACTCTATGCTTAGCTCAAGTCTAGCCTGGTGAACTTTTTAATTATGAATCGACTGAATCAGTAGTTGTACACCTCCCAACGCGTTGAATGTCAAAGGTTTTTGAAGATATTAGGTTGTCGCGAAAGTTTCCCGCCACTTTCAGCCTTCTCTTTCGAATTCATTTTTCTTCTCCAATACAACTGAGAATTACGCTACACATGTGCAACCATTGTTGACAAGAACTCTTGCGGTAACAGGAGGGTTTGTTGTCAGCAGCTTTTAATGAGTGGTTCTTTCGCAATTCTACCAAACCTTGAGCATTGCCTTCTGATGAGGTAGATCTCGTTTTTGCGGTGGAATCCATGGTCAACGGCGTCCGAGCCACCCACATTTCCTCATGTGATTTACATGAGGAGCCCACTTCTCGTCAGTAGTAACCAAGTTGGGAAAGCGAATGCAGTTGTCTGTCTAAAGCTGAAAGGTTGAAGCGCGCACACAACGCACTTGAAGCTGGTGGTGACTCAGACCATGATGAACACATGAGCCATATTTTCTTTTGTCTTCAAAGAGTTGTGGATGGAAGGCTATTATACTGTGATAGTCCTGAGGCCATTTACAGCTTGCGGGTACCGCGCCATGATTTCTCTTCCATCAGCTCTCAGAGGCGCCCATGATTCACCTTACCTTACCTGCCGGATCGCGCTCTGTCTCAAGTCCAACCCACCGTCTTTCAACTTGCGGAGCCAAATCTTTACCGTATACTAAGAGGTAGAGGAGAGATCTATCGTACATCGTATATTTTTCGGAGCATCGTTTTCGTAGCTGCGTTTCCTGAGCTCGCAAAGCTGGAGCAGCAGAACATGCTTGTAGTCACTAGTGATTTTTCCGGTCATAAACCCAACAGAATGGTAGGGCAAATTCGGTATAAGTAGACTAGTAACTGGCCTCTATATAGGTTTTGGAAAGAAAGTTCAGGAACAATCCCGAAAGAATTGGCAACACACGAAAGTGAGTGGCGGGAAACTTTTGCGACAACCTAATAATATGCCTGTCCACAGGTGTTGTGTCTTTGCATGGTGTCATTTGCTCGTTAAGTGATTGTACTACTTAAATTCTTACATTGAATGGGGAGCCGAGGTCATAAAGACACTGAATCTGCATTTTTTTCAGGCGTTTTCTGGATTCTCCTCATTGTTCGACACTCCGGAAAAAGGTCGGTTTCTAAGATTATCAATATTAGATGAACGGAGTCCTAGTCACAGACATCAGCATACGCACGTTATTCCTCAGCAAAAATAGTCAAATCTCAAAGAGACCAGTTCATCTTTAGTTGAAGTTACTTGTCCAAAGGAATACTAATTTAATCATTTCTGCCCAAGTACTAGACAAATAAAAATTTAATAGCATTCGTGATCGCTTAGTAATTGTTTATAGTTCAGTTTTGCGATGAAAATCTAACGATTACCTGATTGCCTCCAACTCCGCCCTTTCCTAGAATGTTTATCCATAAAGTAGAATTTATGAAAATTTCAATGAGCAAAACAGGACGGCCCTACCGATTCTCCATTTGACGTTTCTTCTGAAAAGAAAAACATTTTATGACTCGTTCACCAAGTTTAACTGCCACACGGCATGCTCTTAGGACAATCCGCTGCGTGGGGTGAAATTAGCCCCCAGAAGGCATGTATTCCACCAGCTACGTCGGGGACACCGATACGCTCACCGAGGAAGCCACTGGTTCACAAGGAGGTTTTGGTGAAGGTAAGGCAATTCTTATTCCACAGATGGCATGGAAGCCCCATTATAAATCTTTTTCCAGAATGTGGAATGCCTGTTATTGCCCACTCCAGAAAAACGAAATCGTGAGGTGGAGATGAAACCCTTCGAGCCAGAAGAAGTTCTTTCGAAAAAGTCAAGTGGTGGAAGGTCAGTTGATTTCTGGTTTTCTTGAAATTTCTGCATCACTTCGGAGTTTTTTCCCTTAGTTGTTCATATAGTATTATATAATGTGTTCCAGTTCCAAGAGTGGTGTAGCTGTCGCTTTCGATTCAAAAACAGGGAAAGTGCTGAAGAGGGCATTCAAGAGGTTAGTTGATAGTAAAGGGCAAATATAAATATTTTCTGCAATGAATATTTATCGACTCGGAGTAGGTGCTCCTTTGTGCTCTGCTTCCCCGGTGAGAAACAGTGAAATATGCTTTATTTTCTTTTTTTTTAACTCTGATCTTCTGAGTATCCCAAATGTGAGATGTAAGAAGTCCAGTAATTCCTGACTGTTTGGTCTAAATGAACGAGCAGTGGCACTTGCTCTTCTCCGTCCCTGGTGGATTAATTATTGCTCAAAGTTCACCTCATTTGGATTCAAGGGGTGTTTCCCTTGTGCAGGAGCTGCACTAGGTCCTGCAGATTATAATTGCTGCCGCGGAAATTTCTGGAAGAGCATGGTTTCTCGCAGACTTTTGTGGACTTGTTAAATGTTAGCTACTTTTTGTTGGATGCTCGGCCAGCAGAACTCCAGTGAATCTAGCAACCGTTTACTAAGCCCATTAAAGTGATTTGAAAGGTGCTTTAGGAGTTTGACCGTGGGACCCTGGAATACAGTGGTGGTTTTCGATGCTATAAACATCCAAATGAGTGGGGCTAATAAAATTCCATAGTTTTAGCTGCTAGCTAGTTGTGTCAGATTCCAGACGTTGATATGACATTTTATGGATAAAAAGAGTAAATAGCGAGCGGTAAGGATTCGGATGTCGAAACATAATCAGTTTTTCGAGATTCTTCTAAAACATTTCGTCTTGATGAGATATCGAGAGGCCGAAGATACGGAAGAACGTCCGGGATGAAAGTTGACCCTGAATAGTGCGTAGAATGCGCAAGAGCGCTTTATGCCTTATTCTTGGGGAGGAAACGGGCATTGATTACAAGTAATTACCTCTGTCTAATATTAAACGAGCTTCCTAAAAATTTATTCATGGACTGGCCATTTTTTAATATTGGCCCCGTTCTTTTAACAGTCTCTAATCTCAGAGAGATTTTTTGATCACTAATTATTCTCTAAAAGTTGAAAAGTTGGTACTAAGATAGAGTAGCGGCCGCACAAAGAAAGGGAGCCGGGGAGGTGAGGAGGGGAGTGGGGGTGGGCTGGGAAAAACAGGTCTTTGCCACTTTGAGAATTATTTCCAGAATTCCAGACATAAATCCACTGAAAAAGTACCATTTTTAGTAATTAATAATTAGAAGTTAACACTTGACAACAATTTTATGGAGTATTTTTGAAAAATTGGGTGACCCGGTTCCGGGGAGTACGGGGACTGCTACTTCTCCACTATCATACTATTATACCACCGTATTTAGCAATTCTTTCCAGGTCCACCCCTGGTGTTCCAAAGAAAAAGAAAGTCGAAGGAAACTTCGTGAGAATCAACATGAAGAAGAAATCGTTTTCACGAGGGAAGGTGTCAGCTGAGCAGAAGCGAAAAATGCGGCGGAAACAAAACTGGAAGAGACGAATGGCAGGTGGAGGAGGATAGGTTCGCTCATATTTCTTGGATTTTGAGCAGTTATTCCTGTTTTTTTTTTCTTTGAAGGTTGTCTGTGCAATACGATTGCTTAATTTATGTTACTTGTTTTACGATATTGTGTTTTTGAGTTTTTTTTTTTCGTCTCTTTGACCCTAAATATGTCACTCTGCATGTTAACGTTCTTATGTTGATAACTTGTAAACCTTATAGGGGTATAACTGTTGTAAAATGCTCAAAATGTCATTTATTATTGCATAAACGGGATCAAATCAACACAAATAAACAATGAATCTGACAAGTTGGAGAAGTTTTGAACCAGTGAGGCGGAAGGCTCGATTTCAACCATAAAAGGAATGAACGACAACATATAAGCTCAATTTAAATACACAATCAGATATAGATATGCGCGATGCTATTCGTGCTCTCCTACAAGAGGTGTAAATCGTTTGTCTGTAGTAGCTCTAAACAAAGTAATCATCACAATCGGCACTGGTATACAAAGTTATTACTCAAGTAAGATCACTACTTGTAAAATAAAATCGATACGATACTGCGAACGACTGTACTCTGCTGGAATCGATCATCTATATATGAATATAAGGCAATCGCTGGCTGATTCTGAAAGCTTCTTATTGAGAAAACTCGGACGGGGCAGGAATTCCTTCACGAACACGCGTCGCGCACGCACGCAGCCGCACGCGCGCACGCACGCGCACCATGTAAATGATATAAAGAAAAAGAGGAAAATCTTCGGCAGTTCCGCGATCAGCTTCTGCGCCTAATATGTATGTGCGCTGATCGTGTACGACCAGTAAATCTCTAAGTCTATGTGGAGGGGTTATGGACTGAACTAGTTGAGTGGCTGCTTGTCAAGTCGCTCCTTGAACCCGTCCACATCCTCGAGCGTCGGCGCTTGGGCACCTTCGGCATCCTGGAATTGACCCTACATGAGCTATTTGCATAAATTAGAGCTGATTAAATCCCACCTGGGCCTCATCTTCCAAGAATTTGCCCCATAACGTGGCGATAATGTCAGTGGTGATGATGTCGCCAGCGTTTTTCGAGATGAGATGAAGTATGAACACGCCATCAGCGCGCAACGACCTCTGCACGAACTTGTTCAGCGCTCGTTGACCTAGAGACTGAGTGCTAGGAAACTGGGTAAGAGAGGGAAAATTCTCGACAAGACCCACTTGAGATGTCCTCGTCGTTGACAAGACCGAGCAACTTGAGGTATGAACCGACGAAGTTGATTCGTTTCTCCTCAGACAGCAGCAGGAAACACCAGTAGAACAGGTTGCCAATGTTGTAGATGGCAACTCCGAGCAGCCAGAACCAGATGAAGAGGTAGACCTGAAAGGGTAAAGGGTTTGGTGACACTAAGGCAGAGAGTGGATATTGATTTCCATAGAAGTAGGCATGCAGATGACGATTCTGAGCCGTTGCAAAAGTTCTGCGTCAGGTAGTGAGGGTTTACTGCGTTTGTTCCCGAAAGGAGGGATAGTCAGGATGGTGAAATCTGTATTTTACTATTACGGTATCTCGAAAATGGTGCATTAATTATTAATAGAAAATAGGAATCATTGGGATTCCTCATGCCATCACCACACACAAAAAACCCGAAGCTAGCCAAAAAAATCACCTTGCATTAGATAAAAGGCTATTTCCCACGTGTAAATTGAAATTGAGCGATGGGCTCACTAAAGTATGCGAGATGCCTACTATTGGCTACTTCATCAGCCAATGAGAGGGCTCTGATTCTGTGGCCAGCGAGACGGCTGCTATTGGTCCTTCCGTCGACAAACCAATGAGAGGGCTTTGAGAAGAAAAAACTGGGCGAAGCAGTGTTATATGCACTGAATTTACCTTCTCGTTGAACATGTTGATCATCAACACGCACTGAACGGAGTGACGATGTTTGTTGCCGAGAACTCGTACTTCAAAATCGCACATGGTAACTCTGAAAGCAATTTTTAAGTGGAATTTAATGGCCGCAAATAAATAAACAAATAAGTAATTAATGACCATAAACAAATAGCAATTGCTTTTTATGAGTACATGCGCGGATTTGGTATTCACCGAGTTCCTTACTTACCAACAATAAAACATGATGCCATCATACGAAGTATTTCAAAAGATGTCATTTTGGAATATTATGTATAGTTTTGCACCAG
>KN728499.1:10077-20892 GCA_000816745.1 Ancylostoma duodenale
CATCGGAATCGCTTCAGAATTTAATGTGGAGTAGAGAGGATGGAAAGATTTGGAAACGAAGTGAGGGAAGCGAAATCGATCGATTACACGTGCGAAAATTCGCCTGCAGGGCTCGCCAATCTGTAGAAAACTAGGGGGGGGTCGTACTCAAGGTCGGTTTTTCCTATCGTCATGCTTGACCCTGCTGACATATTTGGCCATTCTTACCTTGATTGCACTGCTGTTGTCATTGACGCCAGTGCTTGCCAAACTGTTGCAGAGCAGCTTATAATAGAGGTTGAGGCAAAAGCATCCTTTCACAGTTTAAGGCCTAACTGCAGCAACGAGCACTTCCTGCTCCGTCAATAACCACAAAGTGATACTTTGGGGAATTTCCCACTATGTCAGCAGGTCATGCCTGATCGAATCATCAGCAGTAAGGAGTAGGAAACTTAATATGAAACATTTTTTCGAAACTCCACAGGCATCTTTCCATTGTCAGATTGCCAAACAAAACTAGAGCTTACTCCTTTTAAATTTTATCCACAACATTCAACAAATGATAAATTGTGCATACAATACTCTTTATGAATACATATATTTATAGGGAATAACAGAAGAATAAATTCACGATATTCTGGATAAGCGTCATATTGCAACAAGCAAAACTTTAAATTTGAGCTCTCACATTAATGTGTGAGTGCGAACAAAGGTAAATAAGGACAGCATGGAAAGAAAATGTCAGAATTATTATATACAATCAGAGCAGACACTGCTTACGGAAAGAAAACACGTACCAAGAGAGTAAAGATGAAATCATTGTGTTTAAGATTGAACTGCTAGTCTCAGGAAACGTGTTACTTGTAAATGACCTTAAATGATTAGGACTTGGTATGATATCGCAAACAAGCGCGAAATACGCGCTTGAACTAGAACCCGAAATTCCGTAAAGCATAATGTGGTCAGCACAAGCTTTCAAGAAGAAAAAACAACTACAAAACAAGTGAACTGTTGGCGAACCTGCGACCGAGAGAATCTTGGTTCTGAAGTACAACAAAGGATAAGATCTGGACTAGGATTCATAAACGTATATTCGAGCGACTTCAGATTAGCAAACCAGGTTTTGCGTCCTGCATCTACTACCATTATGTAATCTATCACGCTAACCATAGCTGGTTTACGTGGTTAACGTTTCATGAATCCCAGTCCTGCTACTTTAGGCTGCTTGCCGTAACGAGTTATGTTCCCATGACTCTGACAGAGGGAGCATGCCACACCATAAGGCAATTTATACTAGATGCGTGCGTTTAACACGCGTGCCTCTGCTGACGCAGCTCAGACGCACGCGTTTAGGACCTCGCGGCGGTCGCACGTTCTTTTCATTAAGGATTTGCATGCCGCGTTGACCGGTCTTCATGGAAAATCCTTCGCAAATGAATGCATGAGTCTGTCGCAGGCACCCTAGTATAAGTTGTCCTTATCCGAAGATGATGTCATAGAGAATCTCGTGCAAATTTGTAAAAATTCTACATAACACAATGGTGACGGGTGAACCTCACATGCGGTACTATCCGAAACATGCACGTTTAAAGTCGGTTTCAAAAACGACGCTAGTTGACTATCTGCGCAATAGCTAATAACACCAGTGTACGGGATGACAAGAAATTATGGAACGGAGGTCCCTTTTCAATTTCTTGCGCCACACCACCCGCTTTGATTGGTGCCTGCCTGCGAGAGTTCTGACAAAAAATACAGGCCTTCCAACATGGTGTATTTTATTTCCTTTGCTTTTCGTATGTTCAGTAATATTTTGGCAGGAAATTAGGAATAATTCTTAAACCCGTTCTATAATTTTTTGTCACCCTGTGTCTGCATCACTTAGTATGTCGAATTTTGCCAGTTACGAATGTCTCACAAAAATAACAGGGGCGTGTTCATCCGGATGAGCGCGTGTACACCATTGGGTTAGTAGTTACATTTGAATAATGTGTCCATAAAATATGAGAGCAATATGTGTAGAAGAGACAAGGAATTGTAGGAACATCACGGTGTGAGAAGGATTCATCGTTGCTATAGGAAGAAAAGTGCGGTGTTGTTTTGGCAGGGATATGGTTGAAATTCGATCCAAAACAGACTTCGCAAGCTGCTGGAAGCAGTTCATGTGCCAGGCAATGGATCCCACATAGAAAACGTCGACGGATAATGCCACAAGCGTGGGGTGATGATCCAGGACAGGGGTTCATGAAGCGTTGACTCGCAAACCAACGATGGTAAGCGTGGTTATCCTATAATCTGCGCAATTTTAGCAGACACAGGACGTAAAACTTGGCCTGCTAACCTGATTTTGTTCGGATATGCGTTCATGAATCCTAGCCCCAGAGAATCTCATAGCTTTTACGCTTCCGTTTGATCATAGGTACGATAGTGGTGAGACCGGGGTCAGAAAAGCGAAGGTTGTTCCCCAACCACTTCGATGAAGTTGAGGAAGGTCAAAAGAGTGAAGTTTACAGAGTGCGAGATAGTGAGGCCCTTTCAAAGGCGGCTCGCATCGAAACAGCTCTAGTATTGCTCAGAAAGGGAAAAAGATCACACTTCAAAGGCGGAATGTTAAATATGCTCACGATCTCTACATTCTCACTCTAACATGTCAGACAGCTGACATGTCAGGAATATGCACCTGCGCCCTGCCTTCGTGTCGGGACCCACCCTCAGCTCATCACTGGTAGCGTCTCAGGTTAATTTTCGCTGAATATTTCGGCAATCTCGTAAGACTGCATTTTGCGCAGTTGTCAGTGATCTTCTTCACGAAATTCTCTACAAAATGACACCAAGATTGACAATTGTTACCTGGAATCCATGAAGAAATCAATTTTTTAAAATCTCGACGGGGAATTTGCGTCCTATAAAATTTCTCAGCAATTATAAGGAAATGGTGAGTTGCGCAGTTGTCTAGAACTACCAAGAATTGTACATCATTCGGCCCGGAATTTCATTCTGAGTTCAGCTGACAACTGCACAACTTTCAATTCTCTCAAATAAAGAAGATATCGTGGTCTTTACATTCTAGGAGATTTCTAAGTTATTCTTAGCAGCATTTCTGTTATTCCACCACTTCTTAACGTAACATCGCATTTTTATTCCGTATGACAACTGCGCATCTCCTACTTTTTTGAGTTGAAAGTGATATGCAGGCCTAAGCCCAGACTTCAGGCAATCTTATGCCTATATTCTCAACAGTTTTTCGCAACCCACATTCGCTGACAACTCCTGAGCTCCACGTTTCATGCACGACTGAGCGTTCCATGTATTTCTGCCTTTCCATAACAAAATGCTCAACTTTCTACACACTTTTGCGATCCGGGGTATCCAACTTATTTTCATCGTCGTAGGTGAAGGTTCCCCCAAGGAAGTTACCGTAAGTGGTGGTGGGTTGAGACGCGTCTCAGGTTATCGTACCTATGCGTTTGATGTGCTTAAAAGGAAACTTGAGAAAATCCTTCTGCTGTTGTTAGAAGGAGGTGGCGTACATTCCGACGAATTCCACAGGACAACACTTTGCTTAATTAACTGTCGCGTTAAAAATATCCATTCGCATTATACCTGCTCCCTCGCAAATGAGCACTAATGTTTTTGGAATTGAAATAAAGGACTTCCAGGTAAGAAAGTACAGCTACCACTGAAGTGAAGAATGAGCGGCTCCTAGTACAAGCCGCAACCTTTAAGCTTAGATGACAAGATGGTGTCCAGGACGCTGTCCAGAACGAATTGCACTTGCTGGGTATCAGTGGCACAGGTGAGATGAGTATAGATTGATTTCTCCCGGTTCTCGTTGGCCGCCATAAATTGTGATTCTATGTACTTGGCCGCTTCGTCGTAGTTCTCGCCTCCTGGAATGCTATATTTATTCGTTCCTCTTGGTAAATTGTTGTTGCACAGGACATTACTGCACTTATTTGATCAATTCAAACTAACCGAGAATCCTGTGGGTACGCAGGGTGTAAACAATTTAATGAAAAATGAAGATAAGACGAACCTTTATAGTTAGGAAAGGCGATACGCAGTGACTTTCCGTGCCCTATTTTCTTTTCAAAGAGGTCCTTCTTATTAAGGAACAGAATCACCGACGTGTTAACGAAGTACTTGTTGTTTATCACCTGGCGAAAGAGCTGCAGCGATTCTTGCATCCGATTCTGAAAGTAGTTCCATTTGGTCATTGTGTGACATGAAGTGTGTTTTCGCTAATGTGTTAATTCCTGTTAAATCCGAGTGCTTTCACACTTTTCCGACAGGCACAGTAAAGATATAAGATATGGGCTGGCATGCATCAATGAACCCATGGATTTTCTCATACCCATGGGTACGGTTATCCATGGGTAAGGGATGGGTAAACGTAAAACTGTGATGCACGAAACTCTACCCATGGGTAACGCCTGATAAGCGCCCAATGTGCAATCACGACCATCCCAACAAGCGGACGCCTACTTGAAAAAAAGCGCTATAAATATGAATTTCATAGTATTGGAAGCTCATTTACAAGTGTATTGGCGTGTATTAGCAGGTGTTGATTCTTTTGTCCTCTACATATGTTATCTTTGCTGTTGTTACTATGTTGTGTTCTACCATGTACTACATATGTTGTCTTTGCTGTTGTTACTATGTTGTGTTCTACCATGTTGTATCCGCTGTTGTATTCGCTTCTTCAGGTGGGCTCAAAACACACTAGTATTGATGAGAATGCGGATGCACAGGCTGCACCGGAGAGGAAGGTAGTACCGTTTCAGGACATAGGTCCACCTCGCCTCATTTAGTTGTGCTGCAGAACCAAAACTGGTCTGAGAGAATCTGGCAAAATCTTGAAGGCAACGATTTGGGCGCGTACTGCTATTAAGTACCATTGCTTAAACCATTTCCGCTCTGGCAAATAACTGTTGTAGTTTTTCTTCCGAAGTCACCTCTTTATAAAAATACACTACAAGGTCCAGGTCACTGGATACGTTATGAATAATGGTCGCGCATTGGTCTGGGTTCACATACTCATACTTTCCACGTATTTTGTGCTACTAATCAATAAAGCAATTGGGGAGATGGCGAGAAATATTTGTAAGGTTCATTAATTATTACACAACCCAATAGTACTACCCACTGTACTGTAGGTGTGGGTGCGTGACATCTTGAACACCAGTGCCCTACATTCCCCGTAATATAGAGCATGGCTGGGTCACTGCCCTAGGTTCATACGTCGTTGCCCTACCTTCTTTGGCTGCTCCGCTAATTACACTGGGGCGGCTAAGAGGTCATCGTCACAGCCAGGGCTCGCCTCACTCCAAGAATCTTGTTGAGATCTAGCTAGCAAGAATAAGGATTGTGCTGTATATTTGATATGCGCAGTAGGAAAGTTAACTTTTTCGGTCTTCCAAATGTGGAAGAATTATGTATAATCTGTCGTCCAGTACAACAAGGATCCTAAAACTGGGGAAACATATAGTTGCGATATTTTTTATTTCTGTATCTTCTTCTTGCTTTATTGTGGAGAAGAAGCAAATCATCTATGTGGGATATGCGAACCTAACTTACACTACATTGATTTTAAAAAAAGTCCGGGCAAACAAATAAGGGAAGACTCTAAGCTCCAACCAGTCATATAATCTCAATATTTTTTTCGGAGGATCTCAATGTATTTTAGTATTTCTTGGTGTTTATTATATCTTCTCATGAAGCACCTTCCACCTATTCCAGCTCTTCTCATTTAGCCTACTTCATATCCCCGTTTATGGTTGACCGTCGCTTCTCGAAGAAATCTATAAAAGTTTTTAATTCATTAAATTATTTTTACTATGTACGAGACATTGCATGTGTGAACAATATGAGGGCAAAGCTCTTGAGCTTGCAAGAGGTCTTTAGCTAAATTCATTTGCGTAAGCCCATTCTCAAACATTATTAGCTTCAAAATCATGGATTGACCCCATTTATTTATTCACGTAGGTCGCTACAACGATAACTTACGGCAACTTATCTATGAGAACTTTGCTTTTCTTAATTCTCATAGATAAGTTAGTTTTCTTAGTTCCTTTCATGCAAACGAACGCAGTTAAGCAAAGCAATGAGTAGAAAAGAAAGAAATCAGTAAAACCGATTCTAAATTCCATATTTCTCATTAGGTATTACATTTACTATTAATTTTGGGAACCAACAATCGTAGCAACTGCCTTCAAATAATCTGGGTTATATTCGATGGCGAAGTGAACATATACCGATTCACATTTGACCGCGCTAGAATGATCACTTTTAGATGTCGCTGATCATGTGATACTATAATATATAGCACAATCCTGGTTCTTGTTAGTTAGATCTCGACAAGAGTGTCGGAGTGAGGCAAGCCCTGGCTCTGGCGGCGACCTCTTAGCTGACCCACTGTAATTAGCGGAGCAGCCAACGAAGGTGGGGCAACGACGCATGAATCCGGGGCAGTGACCCAGCCATGCCCTATATTCTGGAGAATATAGGGCACTGGTGTTCAAGATGTCCGCCTCCCTTTTTTTCATTGTTCACTTTTCCTGCCCAGTGTCTCTAATGTATTTATTTATGGGGAAAAGTCTTGAAAAAAAAACTGGTGTTTTGTCAAAAGGAAGTTCAGTGCCCGAACTATCACCATTTTGTGTCGAATTGTTTCCTACTTCTACCTACCGGTGATTATCAGGGATCCACATCCCCGGTTCACCACGAATTTCTTCACAGTAACAATCTCAGAGTCGTGTTTGCAAAGTAGCCGTCCCTCCGGCTGGATCCTTCTTTTTGCACATTTCAATACTACAAAAATTGCATTGTGCTATGAAGCAGTCAGTCTAGCTACCCAGTAGCAAACATGATTGGTAAGCAAACTGGTATAGAGTGAAATTCTCTCTTCCCGGTAAAGCAAATCTTCGAACATAGTCGCAGCACTGCTGTAACACTGGAACTCACCGTCGTGTCGTCTTCCAGCAAAACTTGGTCATATTCACTCAGGGAAGCGACGTAGATTACCGCTTTCGCATCGTCGAAGCAGTGAATCCATTTCTTTCGCTGTGATCGCTGGCCGCCAACATCGAAGACTCTGGATGATGAAATATTCTTTAAATTCGAATTGGTGGAAAATTGTTGCAGAACTGAATAAGAGAAGTCACTCCTGTAATTTTGGTCTCCACTTGTATGGATATTTAACATTTTTTTCATGTTATAATGAAGCCAGTGGCGGACGCGTAGGACGGAGCATGAAGGTTCCTTTCTGCGCACTGAGTCGCCGAATTTTCCAAAAACTTTGAAATGGTTAAAAATTTGTATTAACTCAGTTCTTGTTGTTTCATTTAACAAATTTTTGAAATTTCTTACTGTTAATTGTTCATTATTAAACTATAATACTTTTAGTATTTTTACAATTCCATTAATGCCCCGAAAGTGGAAGAGACGCACTCGCTTCCCCCCCCCCCCTTCCACCTGGCAAGCCATGCGTCCGGCACTGATTGAAGCGTGTATCAAATTGAAGGAAAAAAACGGGATAATAGATTCGCGAGCAATTTGGGTTATGTGAAAGCCCACAGACGCAGAAGAACATGATAATGGAGGCATGAATGACATTAGACGAGTGACACTTTTTTAGACCAGCAAGAGTAAGAAGTCGGTCAATTGGTTTCAATTATTTCTACTTCTGTCCTAAATTTTCCCATTCACCATCACTTGGAGAGGCGCATATTTGAAAATAAAGCAGTGAAGAAAGATTTATTCAAATAACTCTTGATGGAACGTGTGCTCGTTTTTTTTTTTGAACGACCTTTTTTGTGAAATTTTGTTCTTGCCAGCAGAAGAATGGAAAAATGGATGAACTAACAAATTATGTACGTACCTCCACAACTTGTTTTTCATGGTGAAGCAGACTTCTATGACGCCCATCGTAGCAATCCGTGTCCGTAATATATCTTGTTCTGTCGGCACAAAATTTTTGTCGTATATCCTATCCAAAGAGTCGAGGAAACTGAAAATACTCCGTTTCACGTTGAATAAATGCAAATGTGGATGTTGTGTATCTGTACTGTGAAAGCCACATGTTTCCAGATAGGAAAATCTGCTCGAGATGAACATTTCACAGATCTCATTTTTCCGTTATCGAAGGCGAACGACTTCGAAATGGAGCGCTTGGAAGTGCTGTCCTTCCTTTCCTTAAGAGAAAAGGTTTCACCTATTCCTCTTATATGTAGATGATTTCATTGATCTCTTTACACCTTTTCTGCACTTTTCGACCGCATATTTTGATCATTAAGTATGTACATCTCTTTATGAAGCATTATGTAGTTGATTTCGGAGGTAAAACGATCCTATAATTGAATCACTCACTATTTAGCTGAATCATGGAGGTAATACTCGTCCCTTCTTTCGTAGGCAGCTTCAATTCCTTTGTCGTTCCACAACGTCTTTATTGCTCTGAAAACAGTATTGGCTGAGGTATTTCCCTGAAAGATGTGTTTGTTCGACTTTTTGAAAGGTGCTAAAACTCACTTGTACATTTCTTCAGTGAGAGGTTGGAATTCTTCCTTTTTCTCCAAAGTTCTCTTAATAAGAGCTGCGTAATCCTGAAAAAGAAATCGCTAAGATTAATGCTTATGGGGATGCCAGCAAGATTGCGCATAAGCTTCGCAGAGCCAATTAGAAGAGGTAAGTTGGACAAGAATGCTCACCGTGCTTTGCTTCGAGGCGAACGGTATATTCAGCGCTTTCATTCCATCTATAAGAGCACCAATAGACTGCACTGTGTTGGCGCAGACTACCGATATTTTCTGTGTTGCTTCATCCTGGGAGAAGCCGTTGTCGTGGATGATCCTGAACTAATAAGCTGAGGGAAACGTTGAATGAGTCGTCATGTGAGTTCTAAGGAATTCCACGGCAGTTTATGAGAAAATCTTATCTACACACTAGCATCATTTTGTACCTAATTTGCGTTATGAATGCAATATGTATGATAACAACAAAGCAATGTGAACGAAATACTTGTTGTTAGATATAATGTTTTCGAGATAAAATACATGATCACTCACTTCATTTGCTTGAGAATGGTGCTCTTTCCGCTTTCTCCTGCTCCTGAAAAAGTAGTTATCACTGGAGAAAGAGGCATACTTCTAGGAATTTTCCACTCCAAGGATAGCAATCCATAATTCTATTGGAAAGGCTTAGTAGGAATGCATGTTGCACCTGCTCAGGTACATGTTTTATACCATCAGAAAGTGCACTTCTTGAAGATTTATGATTTTTCTAGATTCTTACTTCCGGATATTGCTGACATGCTCGCTAGTGTCTGACTCTTAAGAAATTTCGAATATGATCTCAGGAATAATTACGAAATTTTCTTTCGCATTTTTTCGGCATTGAGCAGGAGAAAACAGCAAGCGATTCATCTCAGGGAACTCAAAAACCGTGTTTTGGATGAGATTGAAAGATGCAAATCCCACGATTAAGACATGCGTGCTCATGAAAAACACGGTTTTTTTTTTACAATAGTCAATCTATGCAAAACCCATGCACACCCATGGATGTGCGTGGATTTTGCATGGGTTCTGCATGGAATTTGCATGGGTATGCATGGGTTTGTCGTGCTTTCTGTATCGAATTTGCACCGGATTTTCCGAGACGCATGGGTTCTGCATGGGTATGCATGAGCGTTGCATTGGTATGCATGGATTTGCATGGATTTGACCATTGCTGGTATAGGACTATTGATTAAAAGATTGCATGTCTTGATCCTGGAATTTGCATCTTTCAACCTCATGCTAAACTTAAGTTGCCTGAGATGATGCGTGCCGTGGAAATATCTATTCCAGCAACAGGTCAAGCCTATTTGTGAAACGACTTTCTAAAGGAAACCTCGAGCTCGAGTAAATGAATCGATGCAGAGGGTGGTGCTAATCGATTAATCGATTGATCTGGGTTACGATTCATGAACGAACAACTGTGCGAAAAAGACTGACAAACCAACATCCACCTCCTGCATCTCCTAGCATTACTTATTCTATATGATGACCTATCAGGCTAACCATCTTTGACTAGGGTTGTGGACGTTTTATGAGTTCCAGCACTGGTCATGTATTCGGGCTGGCTGATTTTACACATGGACACTGTGGAGTGCAGCTCGTTTGCTTCTATTCAATTAGTTCATCTATTTATTCCAAGATATTCATTATATTCTTTGTGATGTGCATGTAGAAAAAGCGGAAGCAGACGCGGAAATAACGGATAAGAGAGTTACAGGTAAAGTTAGTAGGTTACTTAGTAAGTTTGTCTTGATTAACCGCATGCTTTCATAGATTCTAGGAGAAAAAAAAAGCACACAGCAGCGAATCGTACCAACTCAAAGGAACTCACCCAGCAAAAGCAGCTTGATGACCGTCTCTTCCGCCTTCTTGTCGTATTCGATGATAGCGTTGATTTTCCGGCTACGTTTGTTCATTTCTGCACTTGCCGAGTCGCAGTTGCCCATCTCTGGGCAACTGGGGCTGAACTGAAATCGTCCAAAATCACGAAGAGCATTCATACAAGTACGTACAACGTTGTGACGGCAAGAAAACGCGGAAATGACAAGAAATACGAGGGAAGCAGTGACTATCAGAGGCAGGTGGAGGCATCATAGAGACTCTAAGAATTAATTTGAATGACAAGAAAAGTTCTCAAATACTTTGATTCAACGAAATCACTGAATGTTCCACGTTCTTCCACGAAGTGGCCGACAACGCTTCAAGTTCCAAGCTCATTTCATATTCCAGTAAGTGGTACATATTAAAAAAGTTTATTTACTTTTCCAGTAAGTGGTACATATTA
>KN728501.1:2409-20077 GCA_000816745.1 Ancylostoma duodenale
TATATCAAGGGGATAGATTGTCGTTGTTTCGAGTAGTGGCGAGCCACCCTAATAACGATAGTGAGACGGGATTATCAGAAATTTAAGTCTTCAAGTAAAGGCAACGAAAAAAGTGCTGTATTATAAGAGATAACGGCTGTTTACCTTTACACTGTTTTTGGAACATATTCCAATATCAAATTTAGATACAGTTCGTCCTTCTTTTCTCCACCAGAATAAAAGAAGTATCTAAAGACAATAGTAAAGCTGTGTGTAAAGGTGAACTTTATAATTAACAGAAATCTCCTACTGAAGAATATTTTGCGCACTGCTGCACTTATTGAACCTAAATCGTGACAACAGTCGTCTAGAACCCCTCTACTATTGTTTCGCTGATGTTAAAACATGTATTCTCATTAACTTAACCAGCTACAGTGGGATATCATTGTTATTCCTAGGAGGTACAATGTAAGAGTTTTACTATCTGTGAACAAACAGATCATAAGAAAATAAAGATTACTAGCCAATAATGCTAATAAGGGTGAATTTCGTGATGAAATTGATCTCAACTGCGAAGATGTGCACTAAAATACACGAACTAAATGACGCGGCTTTGGTAGAAGGTGCGAAAATTCTAACATGCAAAGAAGAAATGAGAAACAATCCTCGAAATCTAAGATTACTATAACAGTCATATGACGCAGCACTGAAAATTACTTCACTAAAGGTAAAACACTCAAAATAACGGAAAGTAGCCATATTAACAGCTCACAAATCCGTTTCTTTAAATGAAAGCCCAAGTCAAAAAAAAAAAAACAGTGACTAAAATCACCATACAAATCTGAATGCAAAGAAGGCGTGATGTCTAACGTGAAGGAACAACTCACTTCAGCTTTACAATGTTCGGGTGTGAGAGCTTTCGCATAATTTGGAGTTCTCTGTTTTTAAACCGCTTGTCCTGCAGAACCTTCTTTATTGCGACTGGTTCATTATTTTCTTGTAGTTTTGCCAGGAAAACAACACCGAAGGAGCCATTTCCAACCACTTTCTGATCGCAATACGACACTTCCACCTAAATACGAAAAAGAATATTAGTCGAACAAAAAATAGGCCAGAGTATGGTGTTCGAAAAAATAATGAAGAAATTATCAAGAAGAGCGAAAGCTAAAGCTATTTATGCAGTATAAAAGATTTTTGTTTCTTCATTGAGAAGATATGACTTTCATTTAATGTATAACTCTAGGAATGGAAAGTTATGCTTCTTCACAGAGATTGCTTCCATTTATTCCAAATAAAACTCGATAAAAAAAAATTCGTTTCTTCGCTGAGAAGATAAGACTTTCATCTAGTGTACAGTTCTATTAATCATTGAAAAGTAGCTGTTGGAGTTTCACTCAAAAGAATCAAAACCACTGTAACAGTGACTGTCAAAACTTGTAACGAAAAACCCAGATTTTTAAAGTGAAACAATAGCCTCACACAACAGTTTCATAAAAATCTGGATTTTTCATCAAGAAATGAAACTAGCGAACATAAGTGGAGAAACAAGGCGTACAGCTCAGTACTCTATTTATTTCCATGCAATATGTACTGGGAGTGGTGGCCTCATAGAGCGTAGGGGGAACAAGAATGGTGAGTATCTATAACCTCAAATCAACAGCGATCAGCTGACAAAGGCTATTGTTCGGGTAGTTAACACAATTTTTTCAACATTACCACATAGTTATTCAAACTGTAAAGAGATGAGTTTGCTATTTACTAAAATTGAAAATGCAATCATACGCCATATGCATTTCAAGGTTTTAGTACGGAATAAAATCAGTTTTGATACTGGAGTGAGCATACAGTGCAGTAGATCCGCCGCGTCCTCCTCCCGCACCGCCTGAGATCACACGTGGCATCCTGTTGGCGACCGATACTCAGCCGATTGGCTGCGGGAAGCTGCAAGCAGGACGCCACGTGTGATCTCAGGCGGTGCGGGAGGAGGACGCGGAGGATCCACAGCACTGTACATCGACGTTACTAAGTAGGAATCCCAACAATGTACAGAGATACATGCACGAAGATGGTGGACTTTCCTTTGAGGTTTGATGGGACAGCCTAAAGGACATAATCAAATGGCCGTGCATTCGAGCTAGGGCGACTTCATCTGCGGCGGAGGTTAGCGATGGTGGGATGAAAATGAAGTTACAAGCTAGCTCTAGAAAACCTTTCACGTGCGAAATGTCGTAAATCTTCAAGCCACCTGCCATTTCTGAATCTGACGGAAACGACTCTCAACGTTATGAATGGTGTTTCTTCAATCATATTTTTCGATGTTGGCGATGTAAGCGTATTCCGTGCATGGTATTTTCGTGAGCCCTCAAAAGCAATTACGATAAAAGATGACGTTGGATATCGCTAATAAACGCTGTCCGACGTCATCCGATATCCAAAACCAAGAACGGTCGCAAAAAAAAAAAAACTTTTGGGAGCCATTTGCTCGTTTCTTCAGAAAAGGAAGCCGAGATAAGCAGGTGTGGTATACTACAATGAAGATTAGGAGTGGTGGCAAACAAAGCGAACAAAATCCGTTCCATGCTACGGCGCACTCGGGGATAAAAGTATGTACATCTACCATTTTGAAATTTGGGAACGGTGATGCCTTCGTCGATACAGCTTCAGTACAACTACCGGAATTATTACTCAGGATCCGAAACACTCAGGATGTCAAACATGAAAACTGCGGTGGGCGCTGCAATCAAACTACCTACAGAAAACTAATTCTCACACGTATGAACATACCGAACAAGACTAAGGTAGGATCAACTAAATATATGAAACAGTAATGACGCATTTAACAAAATTTGATAATGAAGATATAAAAGAGATATTTAAAAGTTTTCGACTCAAAACACGAGAATGACTTTCACAACATCTTCATTTCGTTGAAAGAAAAGTATGTATGAATTTTCTTAAAACTACACGTATTGCCATTCACTGTGAACAAAGCGATCAGATAATGTGATAGCAGTTTCATGAATTTCAATCACTTCGTTACGAATCTTTGTATTTTCGTCTTAAAGCTAGAGACCCGAAAAAAGTCGTCTTTGATTAGCAAAGCAGGTATCGCTGAGCGGCACGGATTAGACTTTACATCATCACACACTCAAAATATTTCAAGATGTAGCATGAAAGAACTATCTATAGCTGTTCAAAAACTGTATTTCGCGATACCACACTCCACTATAGAAATGGTAAGTGTATTAAAAGAAATCACAAAAATGAAATTTAGAAAAAAAAAAGAACTTTTCACTATATTATATTTCAAATCCTTACCGATCAATTTAGTGTTTAGAGTAGACCTCTGAACAAAGAACAAGTTCGAAACCACCCACCTGTTGATCGACGCCATCAGCAGCGACTGACGCAACCACAGTAGTTGTCTGTCGACCGCCCTTCAGAGAACAGGATAATAACTGTTTATTCATGGCACTCTGAAAAATGACAGGTAATCGATCGAACAGTAAAACGTAAGCATAATTCAAAGATGGGTATTCTTTCCGCGTAAGGTTCGAGTGTGGCAAAAAACCCATCAAAAGAATTACCTTACTCATCACATCACTATATCAGACTAAGCAACAAAAATAATTGAACAGTAGATAGCAGACACACACTTCAACGAGCCCAGGACGACCTCCAATCCCAGCTGAAAACGAAAACCCTAGCCTCGGTGGAAATAGTTATGGATGGAAGAGGCAGATTGGCTGACCACGTTCAGCCACCGTGCCGTTGTCGTGATCACTAAAATAAATAAAATATACCCTCAAATTACGAGGGCGCTTCCTGACCAAAGCTTATCAGCGAGAGTGAAAGTGAATTTGCATCGAAAGAATTGCGACGATATTGTAAACATGCATAATCCGAATGTTCGTGGATTGGAAGTTGAGAATGATAAGAATGATGAACATGGGAACATAGAAAGCATAAAACTGATGCAAATAAATGATAGAATAGACATCACTCGCCATAAATTCTACCTACAGCAGAATCAATTATTGAACGAGAAAGAGAGACAAGCGGGCAAAACGGGACATGGTGCTTATCACCAAATCACAAAAGAACAGCTTCACAACTATACCAACAAATCCTGGGTATGTACCAAAAGAATGTGAGTGGGTGCTAGCGAAGAATTACACATGAAGGCACTGATGATGAAATGGAACAACAAATGGAACGCACGTGAATTCATCTTACGAGTGTGAAGTTTACATGACGCACTTTCACTTGAATAGGAAACATAAAGAAGAGCAAAAACACGGTCACGAAAAAGAGTATATGAATAAGAAGCCTTCGGATAACAAGTGGAATGATGGTTCCCAATCGATATCAAGGCCTTTCATCGCCGTCGCTACAGCAGCCTACACAAGTGGACGCATACTTAGGCGCAAGAACAACAGCTAATTCGAAAGTGGATCGAAAAATATGGAATGCACGAAATTCGAAAGTTACGAATGAGGAACGACGGTCTGGCTCTGCGATCAGTTGTTCAGACAGACCAAAAAACCCCACCATTACTCAGCTCATCTGCGAAAGCGCAATCGATACCAAGAAAATCCGTCGTGTAAATGTGGGCGGAACTCAAAGTACAATCGTTCTTTTGTTTCATTTTTTCTATGCAAAATGAAAAAAAAAGTGAACTGGTTTCACACGCATCCGCACATCGTGCTGTGGTTGTTATGAATTGGAATAAAGAAATGAATTTTAACATGCTTTTAGAAATGAACACTCTACTTCACTTACTTCCTATCAGCAAATGTTGGTTTTTTATTTGTACGAAAAGCGAAAACTGTTCACTTCAGTGCAAAAACCAGATGATTTTACGCTGCAGCAAATTCTGCTGACGTAGTAAGAACCAATCGATACGCGCATTGGACACAGCTACGTACATCCACAGGAAAAAATTGATGGAAAAATTGCGTGAGTAACGAAGGAACGAACAAGCCTTCCTTGTAAAAAAAATTTTTTCATCGTCGTTGAACCAAGTCAAGTCCCATTCTTGCCTATTTATTTTTACTGTTTTAGTCTGCCCTGAACTTATCCTACTTTAATGCTTGGTGAACGTTTTTTTTTCCTCGCAACCTGAACGTGTTTTTTCTAACGTTTAGCGCAACTCCTTCTGGTGCATAGAACAAATAAAGTAAAAGACAGCTACACAATCCTTTCAAAAAATTGCCGACTACTCTGCGAATTCCTAACTTTGTTCTATTCCTACATATTAGGGTGGTAAGAAAGTCTTGAGCCGATTTTCTTTGAAAGTTCCAGAACTTTTGATTATTGGTTGGTACCCATGACCTACCATGTGATTGTTGTAGACCAAACCCGGGGCTACTCCATAATAGGCATATATAGCCAAACTGCCTTCTCTAACTTTAATTACGACGTCAATTCCACAAGAGGTCCTACTAGCCAAAATCGGTTTTTTCTTCTCTGCCCACACCGAAAGGAGTTTCTGGAGTACTTAATTACTGGAGATGAGAGTTGGGTCCTCTAGGATTGTAACATGCATCGTGCCACGTGGCTCCGTCGAGTAGAAGACCCGCCAAATCGCACCCCCACCCAACCAAGCATTTCCTTTGCTAGTTCTGAAATTCGCTAGGAATGTTGTATTATGAGCTGCTCCTGCAAACACATACAGTCACCGGTAACACCTACGCCAATCAGCTTCAGAAAGTCGCAGATGCTGTTCGAGAAAAACGGCCGAAACGAGTTTCTTGTACACCTACGCCATGATGACGCTAGGCCCCAAATAGCCAAAGAGGACAGTGAAAAATTGGAGGAGCTGGGCTGGGGTACGGTTCCACACCCACCTTATTCTCCTGAGGTTGCCCCTTCCGACTACCACTTATCTTGCTCCTTCAAGGCATTCCAAGCTAAGAAAAAATTCACCAAAGTTGACCATGTTGAAAGAAAGTTCAGCGGTTTCTTTAGCTCCCAGTCTTCCCAGTTCTAGGAGAAGGGGACCGCTGACCTGCCCATTAGATGGGACACCGCAGTGACTAACTATGGTTATTATATTGTTGAGGAAATTCCACTGTGGGCTGAATAATAAAAGAATGCACAAAAAAGTCTAAAACGGCTCAAGACTTTCTTACCACCCTAATACTATGAAATAAGTACAGGACGGGACTGTTTGATAATTTTCTTCTTCGAGTTCTTTTTTATGCCTATTAATACTATATGTAGCAGAACTCGTTACATACTTGAAGAACAGATTGATCTGAATAGCTTGTTTATGCACAAAAATCAGTGTCAGACATGAAATTCCAAATTGTAACCTATCTCCAGCCACAAACAGTCAAAGTTCAAACAGAACCCTGTCTCCATGGGACGGCTACTATATTTTGTTGACTGTTACCTCTGAGGATGAAGTGCTGAAAGCCATCTCATGGCAGGCATCCAAAGCAGCATCACTACTCACAAACAAACAAACAAATGTTTGGGTGACGTGCGCATCGAAACAACACAACTATTGAGTATAATTCTAAATTAATTGAAAACAACGAAGAAAAAACTCGACGGAAGGGATAAACAGGATGATGAGGAAAAATGCTGAACGAATGCACTAGAAACGTCGGAAATGCGACAACAAGTCCCGATCAATAGGCAAATCATATCTGCGAATACTTGAAAACAGCAGCGATGGCATAGCTTTCAGCGCTGGGAGTAGAGGAAGAGATGAAGAAAAATGAAACGGCGCCACTTTGCAAGGTGTTATTGGCGTCATCAAACAGCCGATTAAAAAACGTGACACTTAGCACGACGATCGAACCTACCACGCGTCAGAAGAGAAGACTAGAAATGCATACGACAAAGAGTTAGCCGCTGAACACTGGAGAATAACCGCTATCAGAGAAATCTAAATGTAAACAGCTCACGGACGGAAAGTCACTTAATTGCAAGAAATGCACGAGAAGGGTGGGAAACGCACGGCGAAGAGCGGCGAAAACGGGGTGCGGAGCCGGGCCGGTGCTGGCCCGGGTCGGGGTGGAGCGGCAGCGACGGGCGCTGCTCCTGGAGCGGATGAGCAGCTCCAGAAGGGCGACGACACGACACAGTCGGCACGGCGATGCAGTCGGCGACGGGCTCGATACGCGGCCGGGGCCTTGCATGACGGGCGAGAGAGCACGCGGGTCGCGGAGAGTGTCGCTCCCCGCCAGAGAAGCAGAGTGCACGCGAGAGAGCGCCGCCCGCACGCGCCCTCCCCCGCCAGACACAGCGCCCCCCGTTCGAACCGCCCGCTTCGCGCGCTCCCCCCGCCACCTGCACATCACCGCGTGGAAACTTCGAATTTGTTCGCCGTGGGGCGCGCCGCTGCGGCTGGAGCGCGCCAGTCGCCCGCAGCGTGCACTCCGGCAGTCCGTCGATGCACACGCTGGCGCTCGCGCGTCCGCTGCTGCTTCGCCGTCCGGTGCTGAGTAATCTCGTGAAACTCGCCATGTCATCGAGCGTGCCAGTGATCTCACGCAAGGATGTCACGTACCTGAGGTGAGCGGTCAGCTTCACTGGTGTCTTGGTGTGGAACGAACGGATTTCGCAAAGTATGTAACAACTCACAATCAGAACCCTCCAAAACAAGTTGCCGGCCCAGCTTTGCCCGAAAGCAACTTGTAAACGAGTTTTTAACTAGCAAATCGATCGTTGTGTACGAGTCTGACGCCATCATGCCAACCAAAGCCGGGTTGTCGACAAGCTTTTCTGCTGACATCTTGTCGACAGAAAAGACAGTAAACAAGTTTTCGACAACGATTTGTCAAGAACAGCTTGTAAGCAAGCTTTTGGCCGGACAAGTTGTCGGCAAGCTAGAGCCAAAACAAGTTGTCGGCAAGGAAATGTAAAAACAGGTTGTCGACAAGCTTTTGGGCGGATGACTTGTTGGGAGGTTGGCATAAAATGACCCCCTTAAGTAAAGTCTAGGCGAAAATTTCTAGAGGAAACCGATCCAGTGACAGAACACCTTCTATAATTCTGTTTTGACGGTTCTAAGGTGTACTTTTGCAAACACCTTCTTATGAAGTTCAGGAGCAAGACGTTTCCGTGGAGAATATTCAGGGACTAGCTGTATATGACTGAAGGTGCTTATTGTTGTTTTTTTTTTGTAGTTATCATAGTTCAGAAAGTGTAAACGTTATTTTGGGACACTCTGCATTCCTCAGGATGAATTTTTGCTTAGAGGTACAACTTCTTGGAGAGTAAGTGAACAAGTTGTCAGCCGATAAAAGAGGCGAAGAAAAGATGTTGGTCAGACAGGTTTCTGTTGTTTGGCAATTCAAAATGCGGGGTTTGTTCGTCTATACACTATGCAGGATAAAATGTTCACTTCGTTCTCAATTCGGGGTTTA
Source organism: Ancylostoma duodenale (assembly GCA_000816745.1). NCBI lineage: Eukaryota > Metazoa > Nematoda > Chromadorea > Rhabditida > Ancylostomatidae > Ancylostoma > Ancylostoma duodenale. The sequence goes on from KN728501.1 coordinate 10,770, forward strand.
GCCGACGACGTTCCAACACGGATGGTGCTGTTAGTAAGGCACCGGACTCCGGAAATTACTGTTTTTTCACGGTGATGTCATTATTTTCGAGCAGTTTGTAACCCTTTTAATTGGACCCACTACGCGCTGGTCACTTATCAATGCTCCCGTTTTTTTTTTCATATGTCCCTACCAACCAGCGCCATCCCACAAATATGGACCCGTTGACGTCCTCCCAACAGTGTAAGGGCGCCGAAGCGGTTTTGGTCATCCATGGACTTTTCGCCAGCATTGTTTTCAATACCGGGCGCCCTCGCCCCTTCACTGCCAGGTTTTTGCGTCTGGAAGTCTAATATCCTATCGCTGAAATCAAATCTTAAGTTTCCTGTTTGTTTCTTTTGTGTTTTTCAATCGAGCTCAGAACGATGTTGGGTAACGTCGCCGTTTCCCCTCTTTCGCATACTTTCCACAAGCGTTTGGATTTAGAATTCTCTTGCCATTCTTACATTAGCACGTTTCAGTGCTTAATGACTATACCATTCTAGAGCGAAGTCTGATCTCATTTTTGCTCATGAGGTAGTATCATGTCCCGGAAACTATTCAGCACGCAGGTCCTTAATGTACGTGAAATGTTTCGAGTTAGCTAAAAATCTGCATTTGGGTACCCTAATCATTTGTGATATGTGCGAGCGTTCCTAGCTGGGGACGTCAAGGGCAATTTATACTAGTCAGACGCAAGCATCCATTTGCGGGGGACTGTCTTTCATCACATAGACGCCCGCGCGTCAAACGCACTCATCTAGTATAAATTGCTCTTTAGTTTTCCGAAGCCGCGTCACGCCGCATACTACGTGATGCTGTGTTGTCGGCCACATCCACTCATTCTACTGATATTAGCGATTTTATTCTTGATCGATCCTCCCTCTGCGTCTCCAGAGCTACCTCGTGTCTAAGTCCAGACAGAATAAATTTTGCCATGTCAAAAAACCGCACAGCAATAGCTCAATAGTGATAAATTACGTGGCGTCTTTTCCAGAATGCAAAGGCCCCGCCTACTCTCGCCAAAAAAAAAACCCTCAAAAACAGTGTTGCCAACGTTTTGTGGTTTCTTACGCGCATCTTTGTCATCGCTAGCTCGCACAGTTTCCGCTTCTGCAATGATTTCGAAAACGATATCGAGTGAGATTAGTACTTATCACGAGGGCACCACAAAGAACCAAGTTAATTAGGAAAGTGGTGCCATGGACCACACGCTGTCTGTCTGGGAGAAGAACTTTTCTTAGGTTTTTTTATTGAGCAAAGAACGATAGAGATCTAGACGTCCTGTTTGCTCGCTTGGGATAAAAAGTGGTGCATATATCGCTCTAGTTTTTTGACATCGCCGAGCTTCTTCAGATAAAGATATTCTTTAGCGCAATTATAGCCTACAGCTTCATTTTCTTGTATCAGTTCTTAAGCTTGAATTTTTATTATGCTATTTAGTGAATAACGACCAAGATGGTTTTAATGTGACCGGTTTCAAGTCAGGTATATCCGTGCTCATTTTTATCACAAGTTAAACTTCAATAATCGTACTACATTAAGCATTAATTATGCAGTGCGTTTCATAATTATAAGATCAACCCCCACATTCTGAGCTTTCTGAAGAAGCAGCAATCAAGGTAATTTTCTGTTATATGTGACAGGTTCCCCGCCTTGAAAAACCATTGTATCCAAATTTTCGTTTCACTACGCAGTACCCCATAGTTTGTATGAATATTTTTTACTTTTATACCGTTTAATAATTTTAAGATCACTTCACGGAATCCACCAATCCGTTGAGAATGAAAACTCAAAATTCGGGGGTGATCTTATGATTATGAAACGCACTGTATTACAGTGGACGTCAGCGGCGGTGGCCCATCCGCGGCCTCGAGAAGGACGCCGCGTAACCGCGTCGCGTGTGCCATAGCCGGTGTCTTCTGCTGCTGTTATGCTATTTCTAGTAGGATTTCAAGGATTCTCGATAGAATCGGAAAGAAAAACCCCAAGGAATAGGATTCCATTGGCAAGCGACACCATCCCTATGGCGCGCGGCGCGGTGGCGCGGCGTCCATCTCGAGGCCGCGGAGGGGCCACCCTCATTGACGTCTACTGTAGACTCCAGTGAACAGATAACTAATTAGCATCATCACGTGCGTTAGCGTTGCTAACGTCATCCATTAATTCTGGCATTTTCGTGACAGCTAGTAGACTGCCATGGTGACAAAAATCCACAATCTAATGCCTAGGGCTTCATGAATGTGGTGGTTATGTGAAGTTTTTGCTCTATGTCTAGTTCCTCACTTTTCTTTAGTTGATTTGGCCATTTTCTAAACAAATTCGATACAGTTACTATGTAAGAGGAGAAACTTTCAAAGTTAAATATTAAGATGTGAAGGCTTTACGCGAATAATTCTCTTCATGTGGTATAATAAAATGGATATGTGTTTGCGAGCGGTTCGAAACATTCTGTTCTTCTCATAGCACTTGAGTATTTCACTAGAAATGCGTGTATTTTCCTTCATGACAGCCAGCGCCTCATTAGTGAGGGAACGCTTATTACTTCTGGGCTATGTCCAGCGATGTGGATGAAGTTAGGCATCATTGCAGAAAACTCAATTGTCTGCTGATCTCATAGCTATTTTCATATTTCAGGCAAAAAGAAGCTGCAAAGATTGATGAGGAGCTGTTTTCCATATATGGCTTCAAAGTGGAGCAATTAATGGAATTGGCAGGTTTGGCGTGTGCCAAAGCCGTCCATGCACAGTATTCCAAAGGTACGTGTCGCTGATGTTCCAAATAATAGCGCCGATGAAGTGACGTGTAAGAGCTGGATTATGACAGTGATGATCGAAACGTTATGATGTTGCCATCGCGCTAATTCTTTCCGATGCGCGCGAGCCTGAATTTGAATTATGGCTTAGCTGTCGCTGACGTCATTACTACATTGACAATTTGAGCAGGGGATTGTTTTGAGATTCTCGAAAATTACTATGATGCTAGGATTAGGAGACAGTGATGCGTAGTCGACTAGCCTTCAACTAGTTTCGTTTTTTAAGGAAAAGTGTTGGTGTTATGCGGTCCAGGAAACAACGGAGGGGATGGTTTCGTTTGTGCTCGGCATCTCCAACAGTTCGTGGGTTGCTGTAGTTTGGTTTTTCTCAACATTTAGGTGTTAGTGAAGTATCCCTTACGTTTTCGGATGGGAGGTGAATGCCCTATGTGTGCACGGCAGTCTCGTTTTGCTTGAAGCGAAATAAAGGGAAAAGTTGCTAGACGATGAGTTATTATCCGACAGATTATTCTTTTTTTGCCTCTACATTTTTCAGTACTTTTGTCAATCCTCACTATCGAATGTAGAAAGGTGCATGTTTTGCTATGTGCATGGTGTATTATTAGTTCGTTGCACAAATGTTTGCTGTTGGGATAGGATATTGGATGGGTTTAGTTCAGAAAATCAGAAGAGAATTCTTTTGTTCAAAGCCAGTTAATTGTATGGAAGGTTCTGGTCATATCTCATTGGTTGCTAGCAAAATTGAAGGTTTGGGGTACACCGCCAATCTATTTCCAGTTACGATATTATTGTGGAACGTTCCTTAAGCAGTTATTTCTCACAGATCAAGTGAAATCAGTCCATTCTTCCTAGTCTTCTTAATTTGAACTGTGTGGGTTTAAAAAATGAATGAAGGTTTCGGCAAAAACGGGGTTTGGAGTGGGGGGGGGGGCACCATGAGAGTTGTAGACTTCCGTTTTGGGGCCTAACGATAAGCTTATGCTCAGGCATAAACTTGAGGTCAAGTCTAAGCCTAAATATGAGTGCCACCCACCCCTCCTTCGAACACCCTTTTCCCAAGATTCCCTTTTGTTTTTGTTGGAGTCATGTGGTCCTTAAAACGATCTTCACTATTCCTACAAGGAGTATGCATCTTCTCACATGTCTCCGACTCTAATTCATAGTCTTCTCATGGTTTTTAATTTTTTTTAATCAGAAGATGTCTGAACAAGTGTACTTTCATATTTACTGGTGTAAAAGTTCACACTTTGGGTTCCAAAGAGGAGCCAGATGTTAAAGATTTGATGCTGCTGTTCATTCGAGTAAAAACAAAGCGTCTTTAGGGTTTCGAGCCATCTATTGTCTATCCCAAGCCATCAAAGACGGACCTGATGGAGTCGTTGGTTAAGCAGTGCACTGGAATGGGTAAAGAGTCAGCATTGTTGTGGTATATAGATATCAAAATGTGCAACATCGGGCTGTTCAATAATTTTTAGGTATTCCTGTGATGACATCGCTGCCTACGCTATCGGAATTCTCTTTGATTGTGGATGCATTTTTCGGGTTTTCATTCCATCCACCAGTGCGAGAACCATTCGCTGAAATCATAGACGCAGTCACAAAGTCCGGGATCTTTGTGTTCTCGATCGATATACCTTCAGGTACATTTTCTTCATTGCGTGGGATCTTGAAGAATGTATGGTTTCTTGGTGGTCGTCCATGGCCTTGGAGTGGTCTTGCATTATGGTGAGCATAAGGTGGTCGGCTTAACGACTTCTAATCGCAACAAGTACGCGCGTCTGCCGCCGTAGCGCAGATCCAATTGTATCGATAGCGCTTAAGCGAGCGGTCAAGTGAGTCGTTGTGCTCAATTGGGTTTCTGATCGTGCTCAGCCACCAACTCCCTGCACCACTGGTCTTCTATGGTGCGGTCTAGCTAGCTTTTTTGTATATAGATCTGCCAAATTATTGGTAGTTGGAATGTCAACCAAGCATCCCATCGTTTCCAAGTATTGTGTGCAATAATTGAACTGGAGAGAAAATTGAGTAGTGGTAGGATTTATGAACGTTTCTGGGGAAATCTCACCTACTACCAGTTGCCATCGCTGACTAAGATAGCTGGCACAAGTACAGTGTGGTCGTCCATGGCCTTGGAGTGGTCTTGCATTATGGTGAGCATAAGGTGGTCGGCTTAACGACTTCTCATCGCAACAAGTATGCGCGCATTTAAGTATTTATCAAGCATTTATCCAATCAAAACAGGTATCAGTCCAACCAAAACAAGTACTTATCCAATCCTTGCCGGGAAAATTCTAGGACGGGTAGATCAGAGTTCTTCTGGAAACGCTCATGAATTCCTCTACAAAAGATCGAATGAAGACGGAAGGTTAGGAAAGGGGAAAGATCAGGAGAAACAGTTGTACCCTTCCTACAGTCAGCCATTAGGTTTTAGCAGGTTGCATGGTGAATTTCAGAAGAAAAATTCGTTTGAATCTTTGATATTGTTTGTAACTTGCGCTTTATTTGTAGCTATTGATTGAAGTCTTCGTTTGAAGTTACTAGTCATTAACCAGAGTTTTTAAAGAATCTTATGAATAAATGATGAATGGTACTGCGTTGTTGCCTGGATGCGTAGGCGTATCCTTATTTTTTTTAATCTTTTTAGGATGGGATGTTGAGAACGGAGTCCCATCAGAAGGGCCATACATCCGCCCCCACGGCATTATCTCGCTGACGGCTCCCAAGTTATGCGTGCGAGACTGGACTGGCCCACACTTTGTAGGTTTTCTATCATTTGTTCCATTGCCCACTCTAAATTTAGTGTTCCAGGTGGGTGGACGGTTCGTTCCGAGGCAGCTAGCGAAGGAACATAACTTGCTGCTGCCCAATTACCCAAAGGCAGACCAAGTAGTGAAGTTGGAGTGACGCATTGTGCAGCTTTTCGATTACTGCCATCAATTCGACGTGTAGTCTTCAGATTCAAGTCAGGAACTGGACGATGTTTATTTGTAGTCAGACGCATTTGTGCATCGATGTTAAATTTACCAGAAGCTTATTCTTTTGTACAAAGATAAATGTATATGCTGAAATTGGAGTTGGAGTTCTGTTCGGGTGGCACAGGGAGTAATGCATGACCTTTTCTTGCTGACGGTACGCCTCATTATCATCTGACACTCAGCGGGACACATGGCGAAATGATGGCTTGCATGGTCGCCCGCTCTTCTTGAGCCTTTTGTGCAAACCTGTGGTTAGGCTGCTGTTGGTGAAATAGGCAACCAATCTGAAGATGAAAGTGGATAACTAGTTACCACAAGCTCTGACATGGTACAGGTTGTGTGCTCACGTTCAGCGGAATGTTTTGAATGCTTTTATTTATGAATATTTCCTATTTATAGATCATTAGTATTGTTTAAGACAATTGTTGAAAAATATGCCAATCCAAGAGAGTCAACTGGTTTGGCCGATTGATTATGGAAAAGGTCTCAATGTTGAAAAGTACAGTAAGAGGGTAATTTTGTGTTTATTCATCTGAATGACGCGGAATTTTCGAAGCACTAGGATCAGTTTGTCCTCAGCATCCGTGAAAACCTGGGATTTCTTTATTTATTGGACATGTACAAGTACTTGCAATAACCAGTCGTATACAGTCAAAGTACAAGTAATTAAATGATTTCAGTCAGTCTCTTTCTAAAAAGAATGGATCTCCTAAAATGAGCAGAAAAGAGATTCTCTAAAAAAAGAAGGTCCCGCTTTTTTGAACAGAGCGAGGTACTCGGAGATTATGAATATAGATTGAAAGAAATGTGAAATTGCACATGGCTGCCAGCTACAGTTCAAGGGTAATTGAAGGTAAAGTTGAAACTTTGCTGGCTACAAAGAAAGTAATACGAAAGATACGGCATAGCCCTGGAATGGAATACTGAAATAATTGGATCAGTCGAAGGTCGGCAACTTTTTGGTACACCTATAGCGAGACTTGTGAACTTTTCCGGGAAGTTTGACGCTCTTCCCTCTTCTTAAACTGGACGAGTTTCCCGAAAGACAAGTAGATTTCGTTCTCTGGACTGGTACTATGTAATCAATGATGATCTGTAGTGATATTGATTGTGAAATATATCAATTTTCCTCCGAGAAACTCGTCCATTCTGAATGCTTGGGGTGCATCCTAGAGCGCCTATGAATCTTATCACTGTGTAATGTACAAATTTCGTTGTGCGAAGTCCGAAATCGAATGGGTGGTTCACCTCAAAATGCCAAAAATGTGAGGGGAGAAAAATATGGTAATTGATAGTTGACCTTGGAGCCACACAAGGCCTCTCAATCCTTACCTTTCTTGCTCCCTTCTTGATACAGCCTATCCAAATGTTTGAAGATCATCTTCAGTTTCCATCCCATATCTATCAGGTTAATCTACTCACACTGCAGCTCTCGAACAATACTGCTGCTGTTAGTGTCAAGCACTATGAGGTCGGCATCTCCAACCAATCATGTCTCCGAGGGCGTGGTCACTCCGCCCATGTAACACTGTAATTTACCCGTAGACGGTGTTCAGTCGCCATGGGCACGCCCTCTCCTAATCCGAGACCGGTGAGTTTTCAGAATTCCTGACCTATGATGTTACACTCTGTTTAAGGTCAGGTAGAGTAATCTTCTCCACTTTTGTATTTAGTATTTTCAACTCCTCAGGGTTAAAGGCGTCTTGATAGCAGTAGATGTTTTAGCAATAACAAGATTTGTGTATGATTCACATGGAACTAATGCGCTAGTAATAATTCCCCCAATAAAGTACATGCTACGTTTTCACTGCAATTTTGACGAATATATCATTGAAATTTTATTCAAGCGCCCTACCCGCGCAGCCACAGATTGTCTTGTACCTTTACTACGAAGCAGAACGCAATTTTTTTCCCAAATATGACTATCAGTCTTGCGTAGCCATGAGCCTTGTGGAATAAAGGATGGTTTCATTAGTAGTATTCGCAGTTTACTGCTGATTGCTCATGCAGTTTTCCTAAGAAATTTCTAGCCATGTGCGTATTTAACGGTGTGCCTCTCTAACATTTCTGCGGTTTTCGCCTAGGAAATACTAGAGAGGTACAGCAAATATCATTGTATTTCCATTTCATTGTTGGTACTCAATGTCAACTAAGAGCACAAAAAACCCGCGCAAGTCCGCGTTCTGAACGTTCATTTTTTGAAAAAATAGTGAGGATATTGTGAGTACAGCTCTAAGTCATGCACTTTATTCATATGAATCGATCCGATCACTTCGGAATGATAACCATATTTGATGCTTTTTTAGACTTCTTTACTGTCTATTAGATCATGTTGTTGAGCCTGATCACCAAAGCTGGCTTTCCTCCATATTAACTAATTAGTTTGTTTTCAACCGTGCATAATAATCTACCTGCTTAATACCTGAAACGGATAAGGGAACGAATAAGTGAGAAAAGTTATGAGTGAATCGTGGTCGAATGTGCGGGCCATTTCAGTCGCTAAAGCCGTTTTAAGTTATTCTGCTTCGAAATCAAATAATCAGAATGATCCAAATGAGCATACCAGCTTTACTCACAGGGTTGAACAATTCACGGGTTTATACAGTAGTATTTGCAAAGTCAAAATTTTTATTTTCATTGCTATCAACTCAGACACTTTTTAACTGTAGTGTTATTTAGCGAATAGGATTTCTGAAGTTTATCATTTGCAGCGTTCCATATTGAGTGATGACGAAATTGAGCCATATGTTCGAAAGCAGAGGTCGGATGGTGAGCCGCGACGTAGACTGCTGGCTCTCAACGAGGAGGTCTGCATTTAATTTCGTACTTTCTTGCTTATTTCAGCTTGTTCAAGACTATTTTTTCTTCCGAATAATCCAGGAGGCATGCAATTTCTTGTGCAACGTTCGATTTATTATTATTTATTTTGTTTACTCATTACTGTTGCTTCGACAAGAGCATACTCTTTGTCAAAGTTTTTCACCGTTGAATCGAGAAATGTGTAAAGAACTTAACACAGGGTTAGAAATTTTCGCGAAAACCGTTCATTTTTAAGCAGTCAAATTTAGTGCAAATCTTTAAAAAAGTGCTGTCTCTCTTGATATAATATTTTTGTTTACTTTGGATTTTTTTTTACAAAACAAACAACCTATTTTGTTAGGTATGAAGATCATTGCAGGAGCAGAACATCATGCGAACGTCGATTAATTCAAGAGAACGAAAGAGAATGCATGATTTGAACGAGGCAATGGAAGAGCTACGAAGCTGCCTACCTTATTCTCAGGATGCATCATCCAGGAAAATGAGCAAAATCAACACTCTGCTACTTGCATGCAACTGGTATGTGTCCATGCAGATGATCTTTGTCCCCACATCAACACTGCCTTTTTTCCAGGATTCGCCAGCTAACCATCCGGAACCACGATCTCCAGAAGCAGCTGAGCGCTCTCCGAGGAGGGGAGGGGATCACCGTGCCAGCTCCTGCACCAGCCGCTTTTACGATCGCTCCAGCACCTCTGGCTTTCGGCCTCGGCCCGGCT
>KN728502.1:9831-27804 GCA_000816745.1 Ancylostoma duodenale
GGTGACGAAGTCTCGGTAGCATTCACCGACGATGATCCCAACACCACTGCGGCCAGATGTCGTGCCGTGGTATATGAGCTTATACCCATCTCCTATATCGCGCGACTTCGCTCCCTTCCATTTCGTTTCTTGCACGCAGGCGATGTCGACTTTCCGCTTTTTCAGCGTCGCGGCGAGTTCGCGGCTTCTTCTGTCATCGTCCCAATGTTGATTGACGCTAGACGGATTGTGTGATACTTCCGCTCCTTCGAATGGCCTTTGACGGCCAATAGTCCTTGCCTACTTTTCGCAACACCCGGACTATAGTGGTGAAGCGCGTCGCCTCCGGGGTACGCCCTAGCTTTATTCGAGATTTCTTTAATAGCACAATCCATGAATTTGTCCGGACGCGACATGGTGTCCATCGGCCGACTTGTCGCAAAGTCTGACGCCGGAATCGTTGAGGGGGGAGGAATTCTTCCCGAAGTGGACAAGGGACTTATTTATTAGAGGCGGCCCCTAATCGCCTCTCATGCACTTCCCAGTCGGTAGAATGTGGGTTTTGATTGGACCCAATATGCAGGATACAGCCTGCAATCAAGCAATCCCATACACCCACATGTGTGAGCGCATGTTCACACTCAAATGCCGACTATATAAATCGAATCCAGCACAGCAGAACTAAGGAGTCCATCCCCTAGATCGACCCACGTCGCAGGGCAAGCGCATGGCTGCTTTTGGTCCGCGTTTAACCCCCTATCCGCCACCCGGGGTCGCGCCACGTAGCCTCGCAGCAAATCGGCTGGAATCCCTGAATGAGGGAGATCCGTGGATTCTAGTTCTGTGACTGTTTTCCAATAATCCATCTCCAGCTCCACGCTCTAAGAGAGTAGGAGCTGCTCATAAAGAGGATCCTCATTAGATGCACTAATAATTAAAAAAGTTTTTTTTGTGGATTTAGACAAACACATGAATCGATAGAAATTAGCCCAACTTGTTTTCAGACTGCCAAAAATGGAGATGGCGACGTTCACTACCTATTTCATCCAAACTCGAGCCACATTTGAATTAGGACATCACTGAACCTCATCTAAGTGAAAGAACAAGTACTGGAAGCATGGGACATTTGCGAAGCCGGATTGGTTGATGTCATCTGATGACCAGGACAAACTCAGTAACAGAATTGTCCCATTATATAACGACATAGTTCTTGTAGAAAGGTTTGATTAAACGTCGTTGTTAGAGACGTCTGTGAAGTATCAGTTGCTTTGTATTCCAACCTGTAATTATATGTAATGCTCCCATGCTCGAGAACTATATAAATAAAAACAGTCATTCAAAAAAAGCTTTATTTATCTTTCAGGTGTTCAGCTTTATGTTGTGTTTTACAGCGTGTGTCATAAATATAGAGACACATCAAAAATTACCATACCTCCCAGTTTCAAGCGAACTCAAGGCAAAAGTTACCACCACAAATGAACTCATTTGGCATTAAAAACCTATTGTTGTACATCAAGCCACACTCACAAATGAGGGCAATTTACATGAGTATCGAAGCAAGAGAACAAAATAGACTGGCGCCCTTATTGCGGAAATTCGGCCTTGTCATCATAATTGAAACTGCCTTATTAACTTTTCTTCCTCATCGTTTGTCTCGTTTAATAGCGAAGTCCGCTTTGATGATCCTTTGATGTCAGTCGGCTTTACTGTCTCCTGGTCTGAGAGATTCCACCTACTTCGAGGCTGCGAGTGTCATCGAGCTGCAGCTGCCTAGCTGGATATTTGAAGACGAGTATCAATTTCTCAAGCGCTGAGTGTGGTCCTTAATATTGGAGACGATTCCAACAACGTTGAACCGTTGTCTGATGTCTTTATTACAAGCACGATTTAGTCAAGTCAGCCAACCATAGCGACATCTTGAGTTCCATTACTCAGGCTGGCGCTACACTACACTGGATTGGTGTGTGAGACTGTCGATCGCCCATAAACCACCGGCAGCGGTGACGCCCGGCTAACAATCGATAGGAGCTCGCCGGCGACGGCGCCACAGGGTGATATACTCCACGTGGAGTATAACGGCGGTGTCAAAATTCTTCCACTGCATCAGAAGCAGGCCAACACTCTTCATCATGCAGCGTATCAGATTGTACGACGGATAGATCTTAGACTTGGGCTGGACTATGATGTAGTTCTCGGATAGCGCACCAGCCAAATTAAGTCACTTTAACTGCGCGGTGACTCCTCGTAACCATGCATTTGTTTTCCTATCCAAAAGACGTGTTCCAACCATATAGCGTTCAAAGTCAAGGATGTGGTGGCGACCGCTACCCAACAGAAATGGGCTTATGCATGGGAACTCGCCATGTCCACTGATGTGAAATGGTCAAAAGAACTCTCAGAATGGTGTCCACCCCTGAAGCGCCCACCCGATCGTCCGAAAACGAGATGGCGCGATGAATTCCAGAAGTTGCTCGGTACATGCAATTGGCAGAATATTGCGAGACTGATGACGAAAAAGCGATGGATTGATCTTGTGAGGTGCCGCATATTGTCAAATATTGAGCGGCAAACAAATGTAAATGTAAATGTAACTGCGCGGTAGTGCGCGGTTAGCCGAGATAAGTGAAAGGAGTTGTTAGGGTCAGTGCTATCAAAAGTGCTAGAATAGTGCTCATTGGTTGTCAGGCGCCCTATTTTCTTGACGTTTCCAGAAACTGCCAACCAATTACTCCACGCATGCGATTGGTGATCGAGTTTGATTCTGTCCACGAACCGTAAACGGCATCGTACAGATGGGGAATTCTCTCGACGCGCCGGCGTACTTCACAGTCTGTTTTTGGGAACGGTATGGAGTGAATAGTCTCGTTTGATGAGTCGTTCGGGAACGCCGAGGCATCGCAACGCATACCAGATGACTTCCTGTGGACTTCTCGTGATGCTTCTTGATCGAGGGGTATGGATGGCATCGGTTGTTCCACGGTTACAAATCCGCTCTGTCAGGATTGTGCCGAATAGATAACGTTACTTACCAGAACGTCAACTATAAGACAAAGGATCGGTTAATAATGTAGGTCACCGGTATTATCAAGCATTCCATAGGCGCATTGTTGGCTCAGTCACTACTGCAATAGTTAATCTAAAGGAAAATATGGAAGGAAATGTAGTTTTCAGTTTTTGTGCCTCTGGAAAAAATGGGGGTAACGTGATAACCTCAATATTGAAGAAAAATACCTCAAAGCGGGACAAATCGTGAATGCTATGGAAGATCTAAAATGAGCCCAGTTGATTGCGATAAATTGGATAGTGAAAAGGTTACCTTCAAAGTGCACAGGAAATCAGCCGGAGAACAGTAACTACGGAGGTTTCTGTTTTGCTGCGCTGCAGGTAAAGTAGCCTTACGCTGCAGGCACACCCTATCTCTAATAACTGGATAAGTGAAACGCTGGAGACCTTGTCAAACCTTGTTCACAAAAAAGGAAAGCAGGCACTGGTGCAACGGTGAAGAACTTCCGCAATCTTGGTGTTGTCATCAGTACACCCAGCGCTTCAGATGCGATGAGGGGGCTGCCTGCTAATCGGATTAACACATTCGCGACAATTTGCTCAACCGATTGACACGCATGAGACCGCGTGCTCAACCGGTTGAACACGCTCTTTTCAGAGTAATATTTTTGTGAAGCAATCATAATTAGCAAACTCTAATGTAGTGATATACTAACAAATATTCTTAACAATATCACATGAATGGACGACATACATTTGGAAACACCCCTGACGATCACAAAAGAGAAAACGATCAGTCAGATTTGGGCAAATTCGGGGTATTGTGCGGCAGCGGAAAAATTGAACGAAAAAAAATGGAACCACGTGCTCAAGCGGTTGAGGACGGGGCCCATGCGCGTTCAAATGCCCGTTTCCCGCGTGACTCACCATGTCAGAAGCGTAAGGTCGCAACTGTGTTAACGGTGGTATCGCTGAAACTACGATCTCATGACGTGATGAATTTCCCATTTCCCACTAGCATTCGACGAATTCATATCGGCATGTCTTCCATTTTTCTTATTACGTGCTTGAGTGTTCTGATGTGATCTCCATGTTCAGTCATCTTTCTGTAAGGGCACTATCTACACTAAGTATGAGGACTTCCCACACCAGGATAGAGAGTTACCGGTAGAAATCTATCTAGGAAGCTCCTCAATGGAACTGTCCCGCTTCAGAACCATTCTCCAAATTTTCACATGTAAACAATTTTCAGAAGTTATAGTAGTATATGTATAGTATATGTTATATAATCACGATCGTTAAGAAAAATGCGGAGAAAGATGTCCTTGACATACAGTGGACGTCAATGACGGCGGCTCATCCGCTGCCTTGAGAAGGACGCTGCGCAACCGCGCCGCGCACACCGGGATCGGTGTCGTCTGCCTCCAGAATGCTATTCCTAGGCGCTCTTCTTCCCAATTCGGTCGAAAATCCTTGAAACGGGTAGAAAAACTGATAGAGATAGTACAACAGCAGCAGAGGACATCGTTTATGACGCGCGGCGTCCTTCTCGAGGCCGCAGATGGGCAACTGCCCTTGACGTCCACTGTATCTTTTGTGGATAATTCGGAGCTACTATTGAAACATCTTTCAGTGGGGCAATTCCTTCCTTGACACTCCCGAGTTTCACTCAAATTCAGTAGTGACAGGATGAGAGTTACGTCACAGAAACGTCACTGCGCAAATAGTTATTTCCTTGAAATTGATTCTCTCATCGATTCGCACATACATATAAGGCATTTGTCCCGGAGTAAAGATCGGTGCAATTGCGGACCCAGTACAAAGCCTACGTGCGAATTGCTGGAATCTCCGCTCTCACGTAGTCTCTCAACTGAAAATTTGATCTATTGAAATGGCGCGATGTTTACTCCGGGGTGAATGCCCTGTAGACGAGGTTTCATTGGCAAACCTGTTCAGATTCCGGCATGTTGGCATGTCGGAATGCACTGCTAAGGACCCAGAGCTCACAATTCATCATTTTCTGTACTTAAATAAAAGCAGCACCCGCTAAAACCTTCGTGTTTGAGATTTTGCCAGTTTTTGGTGTTTTGAGGGACCTAGAACTCATATCCAATAGTGAAACAGCGCGAAACGTACGAGAAATTCACGAAATCGTAGTGCTGTTTTCCATGCAACTAAGCGCTCTCCGTCTGAAACTCGTGAGTCCCGCCACGTGAAGGCCCCATACGCTTGGACCGAACGATCGCGGTCTGTGTACGCTGGCGTATCCAAGGCAGCTGTGTTCGCACTGTTCGCGAGTTCGATTTCGATTTCTTCGCAGGTAAGTCGTGATTTTTTGTGTTCTGTGAACTTTTGTGGGCACTATTTGGCTAGTTCTGCCCCAAAATTTCGAAGTAAAAATTTTCGCCCAAACTTCGCCTAGGTGGGTTATTTGGGGTACTGAACACGAATATCGTATCCATTTTGTACCGTAACTCCGTTTTTATAAGGTTACGGTAGGTATGCTGTAGATACGGTATTTCGCAAAATCCTCTCAAATTTTGTATACAGGGGCTGTTTTAGGCGCTGATCACGAATATCAACTTTATTTTGCATGCCTCCTTCATTTTCTTCCCGAGACCGGCATTTTCTCCCAATTTCCTACCGCATACCTACCGTTTCTCTATGAAAACGAGGTTACGGTACATAACGGATACAATATTCGTGATCAGCGCCCAAAACAACCCCTCTATGCAAAATTTGAGAGGATTTTGTGGGATACCGTATCTACAGGATACCTACCGTAACCGCAGAAAAACGGAGTTACGGTATAAAATGGATACGATATTCGTGTGCAGCACCTCAAATAATCCCTCTACGCGAAGTTTGAGCGAAAAAAAATTTTCTCGAAATTTTGGGGCAGAACTAGCCGAATAGTGCCCTTTTGTGATGTGCTTATAATGTATTCCACTACTAGCGGTTGAACTCGGAGACGAGAATTTCGACGGGTGCTACCTTTAAGGCATCAATTGCTATGGAAATCGTCCTTTCTTAATAGCAAGGTTTGAGCTGAAACGTATAAAGAATTCAACTAATACGAGTATCGTTGCTTAACATTCCTTCATTCTGAGAGTGTACATCTGCCGCAAATATGTAAGAGAGAACCATATGAACCTGTAGCCGCATTGAAATCAAAGATGTATTTGAAATTGCACATCATTTCCAGACAATAAAACGGTTCAAGCGAAATTTCAAATGAAACTTTGTGCCTTGAGATGAGCATTCGAGGACAAACGTTGCCTGAAACTGTACTTATTTCGTCTTCGGTCTGATATTTCCATCGTTATTTTCAAGACAATTATATCTAGCCGTGATTCACACCCAATGTTATCCATTAAATTTCCGGATGCGCACATAAAGTGCTTCTTTTTGCGCCTTGGGGAGTTTTTGTGACCACATGAACTTTTGGGTGGCAATGTCCTTTCAGCGATATTGATGAGGTCAAGGGATCAAACGATAAAAATTAATGGGAAAAATGGGGCCTATACCGAAAAAGGGTCTCATCAACTAATATTTTGAAGTGAAGTTCGATTTGGCCATAGATCGAGTACTTAGGAGTGACTATTCAAAATCAAGGAAACTTGTTGTAAAAACTGGAAAAAAATAGAAGCAGTAACGATAGTCAATGCATTGTTGCTGTGATGGTGGGAACTGATTGCAATCATTTTCACGGGCTTCTCCATAATGTACGCACTCCGATGTGTCTGTCCATTTTCTTTATCTGACATCATGTTGTTCAGCACAGTAATGTAAGCTAGATTGCCAAATGTTCCAACCATCTATTGGCACTGCACCGTCCTTTCCTTTCACATCCCTTCTCAGGACTGTTGCCCTTACCTGCTGGTTGTGATCCGCTCCTGTTTTGTTACGACACATTTTTATGCTGTAGATAAATAAATACAGTGTATGGTGTAAATAAATAAATACTAAAAAAGCAGTGCATAGGCATTCCAGTAGTCATCCATTCCAATAGTCATCCAAGTTGTGAAAGTTTTTAAATTTTAATTCAAACGAAAAATGGATGTTTAGTGTCTAAGTGCGTATACAAATCTCAGACAGAACAGATTAGTTCTACAGGGTGCGTGAAAAGTATTGACCGCCTTTTGTAACACCCAAATTATATAGAAAATTGAAACTGGATGGAAGATCAAGTGTGACCGTTCTATAGGCTAGAATCCCGAGAACAATATAAAACTGAGACACATTTGTATTCTATCCGTTTTCTCTCTCTTTTTGCCAGTCCTCAACAGACAAGACGGGAAGAGGCTTCACTACAGCGACGTAAGTAGTCATATTTGACTTGATTCAGATTTTTCTGGAAAGCTTTTGTGAAATCGGAACAGTGCTAGCAAATAGCATATGTTAAGCCTCCCACAAACCCACTAATGAGAAGTACCAGGTGCTCCTGTCTGTGCTATGACTTAACTTTATTTCCGTATTTGTTAACGGCGCAGTGGAGCTTCCTGTTATTTGCCTTGGTTCTAGCGCCAAAATCATCACATGGAAAAAAAAACAATGCTCTGCGGATCGGTACCGGTCTATAGGATCAGTTATAGGATTAGAAGTGAGCCGTTCCTTTTCTGAGAAAATTTTCATCCAGCTTACAACGTAAAGACAGCGAAGGGGTATTGCACTAGAAACCATTCGTTAGCCATTCAATTCCAAGATAGTGACCACCTTGCTCCTCCAGTTTCAAACCGCTGGATTGTACCACATGGGCGCTTTGAAGGAGCATGCATGTGCTACACCCCAACACAGTATGGGCTTTCGTATTGATTGTTTAAAAGAAACAAAGAATGAAATCGACGACTGTCCCTACGGCGCTTCACTTCCGTCTTCCCTAGTGTTTTCAGGAGAGCTGCTTTTAAGGATGTACATGAAATTGGATGGACATGGTCTAACATTATTCGCTATATTGTTTTCTGTATGTTGTGAAGAAACTGGTCACATTTATTCCAAATACTGGGGTTTTCACGAGCCATTTCAAGCGGTCAGTATTTTTCACGCACACTGTAGATTGGATATCAAATGCTTCAAGTGAATATAAGGCTTGTCTTCAACTTGCTTTATCTTAGCCTTTTCTTTTCAGACTATGAAACTTCGAGTATCGGCTGCTCCCATTACAATAAAAAGTCAATGTGGGCTTTTATTTGGATTTGAATTTTTATCTTATTTATTTTTTTTGATCACCATATTTACACTATTACAATGCCACCACGCAGTTGAAATTGTCGGACCAGTGCATTTGGAGTGTGATTTTGATGTCCTCTTATTCAAGCAGTTGAAAATTGCATCTCGTTTCAGTTTTCATCCATTTGTTTTCTTTTATCTGTAATGACAGGGTGGTCCTGCCAAATTTCTGAAACTCCTAGTTGTAGTAAACGATGCTGTATGATCATTATAAGCTCCAAAAATCAATAATACTTGAGCAGCGAGGCAGTGATTGTCTAATGACATTGCATTTATGAGATATGCCTTCAGGTATCCACGGTACCTGCAGGGCATTCACTCCACCCTGTCGTATAGTAGGGAAGAAGAGAAAGCTCGCAACCGAGCTTGCAACTAGAAAAGTCCAATCAAATAGTTAAAGGGAAATAATATGCACATAATGAAAAGACACTCAAAGTATGGTATTCTAGAGTTAAACATTGTTATATCCATCACAACTTCCATGGTAACTCATGGCATTACCTCCGGTGAGATAGCATTTCTTACGAGCTCGTGCTTATTTTACTGGCGGAGCTTGTGGCATTGCTTGTGGCACTGAAGGCACATTGAACTGGAAAACAGGCGCGGTCCAAGCCCGAAGTGAGCACGCCCGTTGTAAGCGACGCCAGCGTGGCTATGTGTCTGCATACGCTTTCGGAAGAGTTGTGGAAGAAGCCCACAAGACCATTGTGGAAGAACGCGACGTCTCGGTCCATCATACCATAGAAATTGGTGTAGCAGAAGGGTTACGCTAGTATTTCTAATTGATTAAGCTAATAAAAAGATATCATTCAGTGGCACATTTTATTTTGAGTCCCTTGTCCGATAGCGATGGCTCAGTCGTATTCAATTTCAAAGGCGCGCATTTCTTTAGATAGGAATCTGTCGATGACTGGAGTAGATGATCCTTCAAGTTTTCACTGATCCACCTATCACCATCAAAATCCCTCCTACATGGAAGGGACGTTCTCTTCTAGCCGTGTAGATTGTTCGCTTCCAGCCAATCACGAGACTTTCATAATCTCTATTAGACTGCGTTTCGGCGAATTTGCTCTATTCAGGGTCCTGAAAGGACATACTCGAATACAAGCTGCTTGATATTACTTCCAAGCGAGCCAATGAAATTTAGTCTCTACTCGTAATGCCAAAAGCTAGAAATGTAGCCGTACGTTATCGAAAGTGAAGACATCAGGTACTACTACGCTTTTTCCACGTGGGCCCTCTTGATCACGTGATCTAATGCAGATCAAAGGGCTTGTAAGAAATGCTTCTTTTGTTCTTTTTTTTTCAAATTCTTGTTTTTGAGTCTCCAATTGCGTCGTCTGAAAACATTTCAACGTTTCAGAGGTCCAAAGGTTGCTTCTTGGTTAGGGTTTGTGCTGATCATTATAGATGGTTGGCATCATGACGCATTTCCAGTACAATTGCGATATGTAGTTCCACCTAATGATCGCATTGCCTTCATCAAAATCATCCCCATGCAGCTATCGTTTTTCTTAGGAAATTAACACCTGCAAGCTCCAAGTATCATCAACCAGTCGCACTGAAGAAATAATTCTAACATGGATGCCTGAGCAGGGCATTCCGAACTTTGATTGCCATAGTAATGGTTACGATCACTCTCTTAATGTTCGTACCATCTTAAACCCAAACATAGGTTGCGGCATGCCAAACCCAAGATTCTCATTACCCAGAGTTTATCATTGTCACATCAAATACAGGAAGCAAGACGATTATGAGCGACACAAACATAGAAGACGGCCATCAAAGCAAGCCCACCAGTGGCGGACGCAGAAAGTGGGCGAGAAGGGGGGCGTGAGAAAAAAGTGGTGTCTCCGCCGTTTTGGAGATCCATATAGAAAACAAAGTTAATAAAAATATTAAATAATAATGAATAACGAACAAAAATTATATTAAAAATGATAATAAAAATAAACAATTAAAATAAACTAATACAAGACTTTTATTAGTATTGTAAAGTTATTCAAAATTTGGCGACCCATTCTTGGGGGGAGGGGGGCCCTCCTCCCTCCCTGCATCGGCCACTGATAGACGGTTATTCGACTATTTTGTGCTACTCTCAACTGCTTCCAATCACAACACCGAGAGCTTGTAGAGCTAGAAGTGACATAGCATATCTTGGTATTCTCAGCTTTACAGAAGCGGAGTATTTTAGAAATCCGATGGCAAAATTTGACCAATTCTTTGCGCAAATCTGTGTTCGGCACTCATTTTTTTCATTTAAGTACATAAGCTTGACAAGATTTTTCAAACAGTTACAGTACCATCTCAGCAACTCCTCCACTGCAAATGTCGAAGCTCTCAACGAGTCTGCACCTCACAGGAGTTTTTTAACTACTTTCCCAGTAGTTAAAAATGCTTGTTTGAAGTTCATGGCGAGACACACAACTCAAACAAGAATGAACAGGTCACTCATGTCAACTGTAAATGAAGCTTTCATTCTGCATGTTTTAAGTTCTCTTTGTCCCTTCTCGCTTATCGGCGTGTAACCGCTTTTCCTATTTACTTTGTCCATTTTGCTGAAACCTGTGAAGAAATTCCCCGTCGATAGCCCGTGAAGATCACCTTCTCTGTGGATCCTTTCCATGGATTCTCTGGCATCTATTTCAACCCTTATAAAACATGTGGGCGAAGGTCTGAGAACTCCAGAAAGCGCGCTTCTGGAAGAAATCCGTCTTGATGTCGTCTGAGAAGGGCCTGTGCCGATTCCTGACCATTGTCTTGTCAACGAACTGGACGCTCACAAACTCCGTCCGGGCTCGTGACATCGCGCCTCATTGGATCTCACACTATTTCCTTAAAGGCAGCACTCACGATAGGAAACGGTAGTCGATTTTTCTCATAAAATTCTACTCTGGAGGCTACTCTTGTGCCCACAATAGAGGAAGGACCATCAAAAAAAAAAAGGCAACGAGAAGTACTATGTTGTATTTTGCCAATACATGTCCACTTGTACGAGATCTATCGCCTGATATGGGTGTGGCCGCCGAGATGCGGAAAGAATCACTGCTATTGGAAAATCATGGTCAATCCTGTATCAGCTGAGAAGCACAGCCGCACACGATCAGAGAGAATGAGGCGGGGTTGAGCATGGTGCGCGCATTTGTATTATATATGTGTACGAGCTTTATTACTCGAGTAACTGCAGGGTTTGGAGTGATTCCTTTTGCAGTTACACTCCAATTGATGGCATTTTTTGAATAAGCAGAAATGCGAGGAAACTTTTCTCAGCGTAACTGCTGTCTTTAACTTTTGCTGTCTGTGCCTCATGACCACGAAATCACGAACATAGTTGCCATTCACTTTCACGATATAGTCATTGAACCTAGCTGCCAACTATGTCGCGACATTGGCGCGAATGCGTGCATTATTGTGGGGTTCTCAAAAACATTTCGCGGCAAGTCCGAGCGACACTGTCATCACATGTTGGCAGCTCAGAACTCGCCACATCAAGGGGATTACTTCCAGCCATGAGATTTGCCGTCACGATGAGTTTTTCGCTTTCGTCTTCCACATCTACAATTTCAGGCGTCTAGATAATGTCAAGGTCTTCCTGTCTGTTCCAGCATACAATAGTTCGTTTCTGAGAAGCACGCAATTGCTCACGTGGATACATCTAGCCATCAATATTTAAGGGTCCGTCTGATAGCTGCAGAATTGAAGCATGATTATTGTGCATTTGTGATCACGTAGTGTTAATCCAGATCAACGTTGATGTTGCGCTGACAATTATTTTTGATAGCATCTGAGTTATTTCTCCCTCGGTACATTCCCTACCAATGTGATACGCGGACAATGTTGTAACATCGAGTGTTGGTGAATTCATTTGTTTATTTATACAATACGCCTGAAGGCGCGCCACAACTCATGATTCATTATCTGGGGGACACAACCATAATGACTAAAAATAAATCGTGAGGGGTGTAGCCTGTTTTTCAGGATTCCTGATGCCACAGCGTCGAATGATTCTTAACATCCTTCGGCAAACTTCTTTCCGTAGATCGCTACTCATAAATATGATACCATATGAATTCATTGAGAAGGTCAAGAAGAGGAAGAGGCTAAACTAAAAAGAGAAAAATACTAGAATGGCCAACATTCCTAAAATTTATTGAAACTGTTGAGATTTGCTAGTAACTAGTTTTAAGAAACTCTGTTCAAAAACTATGGACATCTGCACTTCTTTTAGAAAGGTAATTTTGTCTCATTTAGTCATTCAATACGAAATTGGAGAAATCGCGTGCATTTCTGTCAAAATTTCATTTCAATATGTCACATTCATATTTGCGGCCGCCTGACTTTCACTACGTGGGAGTGGGTGTGAGCCTTCCAATGAACATTTCGAAAACATTCCAAAGGTCGAAAAATTTGTTTCTATCAAGTATTCCTGAAAGTTGTTAACATTACTAAAATACACTAGCAAATGGTTCGGAGGAGTTTCACTCAAATACCATGGA
This sequence comes from Ancylostoma duodenale, assembly GCA_000816745.1. NCBI lineage: Eukaryota > Metazoa > Nematoda > Chromadorea > Rhabditida > Ancylostomatidae > Ancylostoma > Ancylostoma duodenale. The sequence goes on from KN728502.1 coordinate 22,539, forward strand.
CATTTGCACTTTCTTTCGCAAATTGAAAATTGATGAAGTCGGAAGCATTTCACTCTAAATGTTGTGTGTTTGCAATCGCCTCATTCTTACGACACGGGATTGGGTATCTTGTGAATAACGTCAAAGAAAGACTACAGAGATCTTGGCATGCTAATGGCGCGAGAATCTCAGTGCATAGACTGGTCACAAATGAACCAATACTGTCGTGCCATTCCGAAAATTGGAGCCAAAAGTATATGGGATCTGTCATTCAAATTCAAATCCAATATTAAAATCAAAAAGACTCACATGCTCGCGGATCCACTTAAGAAATAGGTTACTTCGGTCCCCAGTGTGAAATGTGTGGATAACCTCGTAAATGCACAAGGCGGCTCCCACAAGGCTTTCGACAACCATTGCGACCACAAGCCCCTGAAATGAGCAGGGTCATTGCTATTTCCGATGTAACGAGTGACACGCCTACCATCTCCTTGCGGAATTTGTGCCTTTCCGTATTCTTTGCTAAGATCGTCATTGAATACAGGGTAAGGACTGTTAGAATAATGCTGGTAAGTTCGTTGATAATAACTACGCATAGACATGTTTCTCGATAGAACTGCAAAGAGAAATGTTATCTTGAGATATGGGAGAGATCTTAGAGAAATCATTACTCCGCCATAATGTAGGATAAAGAAACAAGATTTGAAATGAAGTTCATCATTACGAGTTGGGCAATAAGTTCTTGCGGTTTCCCAGGCATTCCCATAAAAAGTGTTGTTCCAGACAATTAAATCTGTGGCCCTTGGCAGCAATTATTGGAGCTGTAAGAAATGCCTATCAAAGTGAACAATATGAGTTATCGGCGACTGCCTAGAATCTGCAGAGTTTGCATTAGTAGAACTATCTTTCGTTCCAGCATCACGATTATTGTTTTGGTGAAAGAGAGTTCGAAGGGGGTCGCACCAGGTCGCGTGTTCTTATTGCGAAAGATCATACTAATTCAGTGGATATTTCTTTCTGACGAAGTGGATCAGTTGAACCTAAGTTTTGCTGAGAGTCAACGTCCAAACTGATACTCCCCTACATCTAGAACAAACATAAGTGAGCATCGCCGGGTGGGGGACCTTTCATACGAAAAGCAATTAGCAAAACTCGTCTCGCACCTTAGTCGCACCTTGTTAAGGGCCACCAACTTCCCACATACACATCCATTAATTCTGTCTGTCCTGATCACTCACTATCTACTTTACCAATTCTTCGCCATTTTACCAAATATTGACCCTCAGAATAACTCATCGGCACCTCTTCATCTAATTTAGATTCCATGAAAACTCTCTGCCCAATCTTCCCTTTTCAATCTTCGGCAAAACAGTGAAACCCAAACGATGGACCTAGGAATTGTTCTGAGCACTGGAAAAATATTTATATAAGTGCCGTGCATCAGATGAAGAGTGCTTTGGTTTTCGTTTTTGTTTGAGCACTTGAAAATGAGCACACGAAAATTTGGCTTTCAAAATAAAAACAAAGAAAGAAAAAAATTCAAATGAAAGCAAAATTCTGGCTACTTCTAGATCTAACGTAGATAAAGGATAAAGGATAAAGTGGTCGGCGTTAATCAATCCCTTCACGAGGGATGCGCCACGCATTCGACTTCTTCTGAGCATCGTAGAGGCGTTGAATGCGTATGTGCCCTATACAGTGACTTGCGAGTGGCATCCGATGTATTAAGTCAGTGCTTCATCCTCCCAGACTCCTCTGGTAGCAATTCATCGACCCCGGAGGGATGGAAGGCTTGGTTGGCCTCGGGCGGGTTCGAACCATCGACCATGTGCGTGCGAAGCGAGCCTCTTACCACTGCGCCACACGCCCCTCTAACGTAGATATTAGTCAGAATGCAAATGTAGTACCTGGTCGCACTCACTGGTTAATCAAGATAATCAGAATCATCGACTTGGGTATATTATAAGAGGGAAGTCAGGTTGCTCATAACAAGCTGCGAGCGAAGTGCGAGACCTGTCTATTTACCATGATTGTCTATTTCACGCAGCCCCTCAGCGGCCTTAGACGAAGCAAATGGAAGACGTTCTGAGTGTTGTGTTTTCCTAATGTGAGACAATAATTTTATCATCAATCTTATCTTCAAATCACACTGAAACCTTTCCCTTCCTGTCGTTTGCTTTGTTTCCGTGAGTTTGCGTCACCCTCCAACTTCGGTTTACGAAGACATCTTACCGGAATAGTCCAAATTTCTTTTTGGACTTCTACTAAGTCTTTCGCTAGGATGTAACAAGTAGTCAGTCCGCCCTCTCGACGCTCCCACATTTTGATTCTCAGTCCACTTATGGAAATGTTCTAACTCGTTTCTGCCAATACATGTTATTCCTTCATTTATTCTGTTGGAGTAAGTGTTCGAGGTCTGCGCAATAACGTGCTTATACTGCGCGGAAGAAAACCACTCACTGGAATTGGCTTCAGACGTCCTGTATAAACCCATCTGTTACCTCTCCACTGGTAAGCGATTTTAATAAAGAATAGCTCTGTATTTACTATAAATGAGAAGAAAACAACTACCAACAAGGTAATATGCACGGCACGTGGAGTCCAATACTGAATGAGTTAGTTACATGGGTGAAATGATACTGGCAGTTTAATCTAACCAAAACTTGTTTATAAAGAAGAATGGTGTGCATACTTTATAGTAATGGATTGGATGACACACGCCCATATAACGATTCAGCGCCATCAAGGACCAATCGAATAAATGTACATAGAAAAGCGGAAAGGACAATGTATATATGATTCGATTAATGACTTCGTAATCAGGACCTGAACAAAAGATTCTGTGTTGAGAAGTCACTTTTCACGATGGTGCCGTGAGGCAACTATACTCAATGGTTGCTGCGCGTTTGAAATTTGACGCGTCGGCCGAAATTTCACGAAGTTCTCTCGACGTATCGATGCGGCGAAGATCGAAATGCAGCTTGTTCGCGAGGCCATCGCGACGGCAAAACCAAGAACATTGGCATTCTGCCAGTAATTCTCTTCTCCTTCCCGTTCTGCGCTGCATATCGATTTTTTTGATTTTGATTTTGAAAGAGACGGTTCAGATATTATTGTTACTCAAGAAAGATGCGGTACGATTAATCCAAGTGTTGCCCAGTACCATCGATCAGCCATGCCATCGTAACGATAGCTTGTATGCACCAACAGCTTAAAAGCATGGGAATAAAATGGCGATAAAATGGCTAACATAAATCAACACTTTTTCTAGCAACAAGTGGGCTCATCCTTGGAAGGATTTGCGGTCAAGTAGAACAAGGTTGGTTCAGATCAGTGAGTGGCAGGTGTGTTCCCGTTCCTGCTTCTATGGTTTAAACAGAAAATGTTTGTGAAAAATGGTCAAAAATTGGCACAGATGAATGCCAGACTGGGGAAAATCCGTTTATCGAAGCACTTTCAATTGTCGTGCTATTTTGAATACCCTAATACGATTGGACTATGAACATCATACCTTTCCGCTCATGCAGGCCTAGTTAAAGGCCGCAGTATCAGCCCATCGTTGTCCAGGTTCATCATCAAGGCCGGATTTGTAGGTTTATATCACCAAGAAGAAATTTATAGAGCCGCCGGTGTTCCGTCCCTTCCCTATCCACTCCCCCTCCGAGCATTTCTCCGGTATCTTGAGTTGCTCCCCTTGCTGGCTCTACGATGAAACTCATATTCCAAAACGTCACGATTTTTGGTCTCAGTTCAATAGTTTCACAAAAGTTGCTCTCAACCAAAATCCAAAGGCTGATCAAAAACAAAGGAACCGCTTTTGAAGAAGGGAGGATGGCCCTCCATAATGAAAACAAAAGATTAGAAAAATTCTCGTAAAACTTCAGGGAACCGACTGCCAAGCTAATCACTCAGAAAACTTTCCATTCTTAACGACCTAATACTTATCCCGCAAAGTTCACTTGATTTAGTGAACTCTTCGGATATTTTACCATGTTCATGGCAACGGCCAATTGTAAAGTCGCGGTGAAGTGAATAGTGTTTTTGACTGACGTCAACAGTTGCTTTTCCAACAGCTAAACGAAATACGAAAACATCTCGTCGTTTCCCTTCTTCCTAGTGCACTTTAATGAACGTCAATGAGTTAGTTCAATATGTTGTATAATAATAAACGCTTCCTTTGCGATGAACGGCTCGATTTAGAAAGATGTTTCAAACAAAAATATTTCTGACATTCTCTTCTTTACGTATAAGCCTTAAAAGACAGATTTTAAGACATAACATCGGTGCATACTGTATAACCAGCAACCGCGACTCTTTAACAAGATTAAGCTACCTTAAAAATTCCTGATATTTCCTGCAGCTCATATGAAATATTAAGTGGCAACACGTACGAATAATCAGAGCAGAAAAGTATGATTGCGTAATGTCGACGTGAGAGAAATGTTTCCTTTCTTTGCTTGAACCGTATTTGCTATATACAGAAGAGTTTTTAATGGAGCTAAACTTACGATTTCACCACGAACTCACCAAGTCCAAACGACCTATCGATCTTAATCCACATAATTACCACGATGCCTAGGATATCGAAGAAACCTGTAAAAAGGGATTCAATTTTAAAAACTGCATAAGGCTCTTCTTCCTATGCAGAGCGATGCGAGAATTAAGAGTACGGTATTTTAGCCAACGCCCTCAAGATGTTAGCTAAAATACCATACCAACCGTTTTTTGTGAATGAATTTTCTCCAGCTAAGAGCTATTTCGCAGATTGACCCTAGGTCACCAGACATTATATGTACATGGTGACTATCTACCTAATTTTCATAACATGGTAATGTACAAGCAGATTATTTTAATTGGATGTGGAGTCGTTAGATTTCTGAGCATTAAGTTATGTTTGAAAATGTTCTAAGATACACGTGAATTTCACAAAAAACCATTTGCCACTGTAACTAGCTCATGGAAATTTGAGTAATCGATAATCGCATAGTACAAAAACGTACAATAAAACGGACGATTTTGCTCATTCAATAAAAATATTTCTTCACTTCTCTACAGGTTATCAATTGCAAACAAAAGCCCCACCAATAACACCAAAATATAAAGAATAGCCATAACACGCGCAAGTTTGGACACCTTCGCTGAAGGGGTCGAAGCAACCGAAAACAACTCATTGATATAGTTTAGGGCAATTCTGTTATACATACCTTCCAGTATGCTGAAGTGCTTATTCAGAAACCCCTTTATGATACATAAATACAACCTCAGCAATAAGCACAGATGCGTTAGA
>KN728504.1:16494-26792 GCA_000816745.1 Ancylostoma duodenale
ACACACACACGACACACGACACACACACGACACACACACACACACACACACACACACACACACACACACACACACACACACACACACACACACACACACACACACACACACACACACACACACACACACACACACACACACACACACACACACACACACACACACAGATAATTGGATAAGGCAAACGCAGCACGACCTGCAAAGCCACGCCCCCAAGAAATGGAAGTCAGTCATTGTTGCAAGAGGAAGAACTGCTGCATTCCGTCTGCTAACAGCAGCAAACCCCGTGTTTCGGCTGCGTTTTTTGCCCGATGAACTGTGATGCAATTCAACCTGCGTTCTGCCTACTCCTTGCCACGTGGCGACACGTCCCCGGGAGGTGTATATAAGCCGCTGGTTGAGCATCAAAGTTTAGTCGTGTCTCCGCTTCGGTGGAGACAAAGCGAGCCCAGCGAGACTCGTCAGGCCGGCTGAGGCCCCGGTGAAACCGTGGCCCAGTGCAATAACCGGTCAGACGAGATCCGCGCGGTGCGGACGCGTGCGGATACGGCGCGGATCTGGAGGTCCGCCGGTGACCGCAGCGTCCCCCAAGCGCTGCCGCGGAAAGCGCGTACGCGTTCGGGACTATTTTTGGATGAGCTTGGGTAAGCATCCACTTACCCAAGTCAGCAGCACGAACACAGCCTTGTGCCCAGATTGAGCTGCGATCCTAGGTTTGAGTCATGCAAACCAGTTCATCGCCCCCTGAACACAGCCTTCTAGGGGCGAACGCAGCTCGTGGGGCGACAAATAAGCTTTCACCTCGCGGTGTAACTGCTCTTAAAACGTGTTCGGCCTGTGTTCGGTCTGCGTTCGCGTCCCGGAATCTCTGAGTACGCACACACACATAGGCACACACACACATACGCACACATACGCGCATGCACACATACACACATACGCACACACATACGCACACACATACACACATACACACATACGCACACACACACTTTTATATATACGGATTATTAAGATCTGTAGAACCAATGTAGAAATGAAGAGTAGAGTTGTTCTTACGTGACGGCAAAAGGAAAATATTAGGTTGGTGCGTAATTGATTGCCGAAACGAACACTCCAGTTCAAAGTGTTATAACTCGGCTCAAACACAACGTTTTCATCAATTCAATATGGCAGGTCTGCTTCTGCGACTCGGGAGAGGCGAAATTCATTAAGGGAAAGGTCTGAGGAATGGGAAGATTGAATAAGAACCTCGATGCCTTACTGCTCCATTTTTTGCCGGGCGAGTTTCTAGGTGAGAGGCTTAGCGTTTCCTTGGAGCAGCGGAAAACCAGCGTTTTTTCACCACTGCCAACCACACATACAGCAGATTTTCAGACATCAGCTCGAAATTACAATACTAGGACTCTGGTGTCAATGCTTGACTAGGTTTGAGGAGGCTGCAGTCAAACACTCTTTTACAGCACGACCAAACTCCTGGCACAACCTTCCTAGAGAGAAGATCTGGTTTAGGAAAACTTAGAAGTCGGAAAACGTCTCGGCCCATACCCATTCGCATTTCTTTTTATCGCACAGAAACCCTGCTTCATTTTCAGTTATTGCGTGGTTCAGAAGTGGGTAGTTTTGGGACAAACAACTAAGTTAGAAAATTTGCGTACAGTATTGAAGAGTGCTCCGATATAGCTTTATTGATAAGTTTTCGGCGCGTAGCGCCTTCTTCAGATCTTAATAGGAAACAATATAATGCTACACGAGACAGGACAGCAAGTGATGACAGTGCTTTCACCCACCGAGCTCCCTGGTAGAGGACAAGTTATGGGATCGTTCCAGGACTACAGCTGGTGTTTAATAAGATGTGATACTGTAATCATCTTCTGGTGGGAATATTACTCCCTCCTCTGCTATCTACTAGATCAAGCGATGAACTTGAGCGCCTCCACTAGTTCATCCTTATTGTTAATCTCCGGTTTATACCGTTTTATTTCCTTCGCCTCCATAATTTTTCTTTCAAGCGGTCTCTCAAGATGACGGTGAATCACACTTACTTCAAAATCTGGGGCAGATTCTCGCGTATGTACCGTGAAACGGTGCTTGGAGAAGCTGTTCTTAGGATATGACTGTGGCCGGACTAGTGCTCGTCGATACTCGTCTAGTCGCTTTCTCAGTGGCCTCTCTGTTTCTCCTACATACTGCTGACCGCATCCACTGCATTTGATTAAGCACACTGTCCCACGTAGGTGGCAGATTTTCTTGTTGCGACAGTAGCGACACTGTTTTTCGTCACAGCCTGCTTCGTATAAACGAGATGATGTTATTATCTCCTTGAGTGTGGGCGGTGGTGTGAAAATGAGACGCACTGGTAGCCCATATCTTCTGACAACTGCGTTAATTTGCTTTGAAGTACCTTCGTTCAGATAGGGGAGTACCAATGCAATACCATCGTAACTCGGCTCAAACACAACGTTTTCATCAATTTAATATCGCAGGTCTGCTTATTATACTACTACTATTCTACTCTACTCCACTAAGTTAGAAAAGGTGTGACGGCGGGCGAGGAGCTGGCTGTCAGTCAGATCGTGTGGTATTCACATCCTCTCCTTTCTTAGACTGTTGATTGGAGTCAGATGTTTTGAAACTGCACCATAGTGAGCGTCCATCCCTGCTCTCATCGTCCGGATGTTACGATCCGGTTTAGGTTCCTTGGCTGTCCTCAACGCTTGAACGTCCAGTGACATCCCGCGAAAATGACCATTGATACATTTGAGTTTAAAATCGTAGGAAGGAAATCACGCGAATCCTTAGGTCACTGTTCATTAGGAAGATGATTCCAAGCTAAAACAAAAGCCAGATTACCGGACAGCTTCATTCCAAAATGATTGAGTTTGAAGTCATTAACTACGATCACCCAAGAATCGCGTCGGCTCATCATTTGTTCGCGGATCTACAAAAAGGCACAGAAAAGAGCTTGCTAGAATATTTAGGCAGCTTTTGAAAGAGGAGGAAAACTTCTTTCAGATGGTCACACAAGTTGGCTTGAGGTTCCTCAAATTCCGCAGGAGAGAAAACTTTTTTTGTACACACCCCAAAACGGCAATAAATTTCTCTCGCACCAACCTAGTAAAATCGAACTAGGGACGAGAGGTCGGGCCTCATTGGATTCCTAGATTTCCTGCTAGAAAACATGAATGTCGCTACATCGACGGAGGCATAAGCAAAGTGGCAGTAATGCACTGGTGGGAGCCAGCAGGAAACAATCAGTAAATTAATTTATATTCTCCATTAACAATTATTTACTCTTGCAAATGGCATTTGAAAAAAGTACAACAAAACGTCTAGGGAGGAAGTTTGTGTTTGTACCCTCTTTGAGCACTACAATATGTAGGAAAATGGGGATAAATTGAAAGGAAGACGGGTAGGAGACCGCGAACTACAGAGCTTTGTTCTTTTGAAAGTAATATTAGAGATGCTGGTTGTTTTTTCAAACTATCATATTCGCGAGGAAACGTTTTCTTTGAATAACATTGATTCTTAAAGAGAACAAAAACAAATGATTGGCAGGCTGAAGAACGTCGAACTCGAAAAGATGGAGCGATGAAGGAAATGAGTGCATTTGCAAGCGCTCTTTTTATATGTTATTGGAACACTCCTCGACAGAGGAAGGTGAACCAGCTCAAAATGAATGTGCAGCCCGTTCGCGTTTGAAATAGCAGCTGAACCTGCTAATCTGACGATGTTGAACTGTACAACTGCAGCAATTCCTTTCTTGCACTATGTTTTCTTTCGCGTAGAACACAGTCATGATATGTTTTTCGTGAGAATAACGCCATATGGAAAGAGCACACATGCGTAGTGTCAGAATTGGTGCGCTTCCTGGCACTGAAACTGTACTAAATAGTATAGTTTACACTTTCGAACGCTAGCCTCGAATATTCGAATGCCGAATATTCGACATCCTCGCAACCATTCGAACGATTGAATAATATTCGAACTGGGAATTTTGAAAGCATTAGGATACGTGTATTAGGATATCACGGCCTTCGAACATTCGACAATTTGAATATCCGAATATTCGACTATTCCTTCGCAAAGTGTTTGGTTGGATGTAGAAATATTCTGTCTGATTTCTAGAGACTTTAATTTAAAGAAATTTGTGAAAACAACTGGACACTTCTGGGCTGTGGGCTCGGATATGCTTGTTGCACTTAACACCTATGGAAACTCTAGAAATATACAGACAGCGCGATTCCTTTTTTATTTTCAGTGATTTTCCTGCAACTCTTCAAGCAGCATTGTCCGGAACATGCTTCCACCAATTAGCTATAGTACAATAACAGTTTTGCAGCTAAAGAAACGTAGAACTGCACTTCCCTCAGCATTTCTTTTACTGTTTCTAGGATTGTTATCATACTAACTATTCGAAGCTGCTCTTTCGAAGCAACATACTCGATGTTCCCAAAAATTATTGCTTGTTAAAAGAAGGTGCTAATTCTTTGATGCAAATAAGTTATCGATATGTTCAAAAGCTTAAATGTCACTGATGCGATTTCAGTCCCCGAGCTCAAGTTTCGTTAACACGTTCGCGACCACAAGCTTTTGGCATGGTGTGTCACATGGGACACACGAGCTTTTGCACAAGTGGGACCCGTACTCAACCGCTTGAGCACCTGATCCCACATGGTAGGAACTTTTCCTCCGCCGAAATCGCCGGAACATAACTTCGCGAACGAGTAGATCAATATGCGTTGGGTAGGCGATTCGATTTGGAGCCAAAACAAACGCAGGATTACCGGACACCTCTGATTTAGAGTTTTCGATTTTGAAGTCATAAACCATTACCACTCGAAATTCGCGACGGCTCAGCATTTGCTCGCGCCTCTATAAAAAAGCGCAGAAAGGAGCCACCCAGAACGAAGGAGCACCCTCCGAAAAAGGTGGAGAAGGCCTACCAAAAGACCCCCAGTTGTTCTCGAACTTCCACCAATTCGACCGGAGAGAAAAGAGAGAAGTTCATTTGTGCATATCTCTAAACAACAATTATTAGGTTAGGTGACAAAATTTTGTCGGCTTTTTTTTCCAAAAGGCTACAATTTTCTCTAGATGTCGTATAACAACCAGATATGGTAATGAATTCATGGAGCAATACAGTTAGGTTGACGTGGTACAGCAAACACAAGCGACAGTGTTATTGTCACCCAATCAACAGTAGAAAAACACGGTTTCACCACTTTCTTGGAAGAGCGATATGTTGGGCAAAAACACTTCATATATCAAGAATGATCTTAGAGACACAACAAGGAAACAAAGACATAAATGTGGTCGAACACAAAGGTCGTAGTGGCGGCTACGTGGGGAGAGGCAATCCTAGACTGAGTTAATGGGAGTCTTCTTTCTTCCGCTGAAAAACTTCACCTGAAATACAATATGGTTTGATGTGCAGGTTGGTTCATTCCACCTGTAGTTTGATCGACGCAAGTAGATCAAAGGTGGGGGTCAACGCGCCTCACACTGTGCTTCTGTAAAATCTCACACATCTCACTACAATACTGCTCCAGTTTTGTTGGAATAATAGGTGTTTATTGCACCTAGGAGGTAAGAAAAAGCCGAAAATTCAAACGCACCGCATTTCCGCTTCTCCGTTTCTCGCACGATTTTCCAATATAAGTACAAGCGGTTCGGTTCGAAAGACCTTTGCATTCTGAAGATCACTAGCGATTCCACTGTTGAGGTCTGGTTTAACTTGCTTCGTGTTGGAGTAACGCGCATAAACTTCTTTGGAGCATTTTCTTTGCTTTTTCTGAAATTTTTGCTATACGTCCCAATCCGTGCTGATGATTCGAAGCGGTCCACCTTGCATTATCTATGGTTGTTATTTTGTCGAGAAAGTCGAGGAGGGACCGCTAGAAAAACGCTCGAGATCCCCAAAGTCTCATTTTCTCATTTTCTCTGCAAAAATCAGCCAAAAGCCACTTACCGAACCGGTCTTGTTTCAATGATTTTCATAGCAAATGACCCGCTACCCACCTCATTCTCTAGGAGCTTTGTCGTGTAACTGTCATCTTCTCCATTTCCAGAAGCTCTTACTGCGCGAGAATAAATCGCCGCACTCGGTGACTTAAAAATGGCAGTCCCCGAATTCTTCGCTTCACAGTTTCCTTTGTTCTGTGCAAAGGGTGACCGATACGCGCTCATAAGGTATGCAGGGGTCTCTGCAACTCACGGAAATCATACCGGCTATAATTCGGTAAAGTTCTGAAAGAAACAAGTCGACGAGAAAAAAAAGACAACGCTCCTGCACAAACCTAATATTTTTGCACCACTCTGAGAGATTGGTGGCACCAAGACCCGGGTCAAGCACACCGCCATCAAAAGCTAGTTACCTGCACTGCGAATGAGCTTCACGAGATAGTCTTCACGTAATATCGTTAATTGTCCACATCGTGAAAGTAATGCCAAACTTATAATTTTCTTCGCTATTTGGGAAGGACCATGATGAGTCATGTATGTTCCAATAGACTAGCATTTACTAAGAGTTGTTGAAAATGATGATTCTAAAGTGGAAAATTCAAGAATTCTCTAATAACTGCTGTTGCTCACAATTAAGAAGGTGAGATGAGCGGCTATCTACAGCTGTTCAGCGGCTGTAAAATATGGAGACTGCTGAAAAATCTTTTCCTTAAAGGTTACTATAACTGCACTTTAATTCTGATTGAAGTCAGTCCTTTCCTAATTTTGAGTTCTCGGTAATCCATTCATTGCATTGCTGCTTTTATTTAGAAAGAAAAGTAGTAGGAGCTAACTTCTCCAAATTATCCATACGTACTGGAGCCTATACAAATGTTGCGCGCACCTGAATTAACCCACATTCATTATAGCAAATCGTTGATTCTGTGAGATAATATCTAAACAAAAACCTTCCCATCAGCGACACTCAATTTTAGTGTGACCTCGAACAGATGTTGATGAACGAGCAAATAGGAAATAACACATTTACCGCATGTTCCTGGTTGTTCTCAACTAATAAGGTCGAATCCCTATTAACCTACTTTACCTGTCTTGTCCTGTTTATTGGTCCTCATTATTGAGGTAGAAATTCTGTTAATCCATATTCGTCACACCATATCGCTGATTTTTTTATCCTCAGTGGGGCAACCAGTGAGGCAGAATTTTAAAAACGGGCCATTGTTTGCTTTTTCTGAGGGCTAACGTACACCCGACTAATACCTGAGACTTTTAATGAGTTCCAGAACCTATATAAAGGACTTTGGCCAGCGCATTGTCACTGATTCACAACTACCTCATGTCAGCCATGTCGCGATGAAACAGCTGGCAATGCTTCGCCTTGCTAAGATGTGACCTATTATCATATCAATTCATCATTCATATCCTTTTCTTGTAGTCTCTGATTAATATCCTTTCTTTCACGGGGATACCTCCACTACTTCTATTCTTTCTATCTGATTTTTGGAAAGTAACAACTAACATATGATTCTGTGCAACACAGAAAGTTAGGAAAAGAACTGTTCGTGGAGAGTTTTCGAGAGGATCTTCCATGTCCTATGTATAACGTTTTCGTAGTTAGTTTATACACTGAATATAACAGAGAACCACGGCACATCTCAGCACCGTATTTGAGCGATGATCGTTCGTGGCTACTTCTAGCTAAGTTTATGGACACGAAACGCCTCGCGCGAATGCAAGTATCCGGAAAGGGAGTTGACTGTTTCCGCTGTGAAACCTTGAAAACAATTACCTCGCTACATGTTTTATTTCGAAATCGTGATAGACCTAACGATATTGGTTACCTATAGGTAAGGGGACGGATTTTCGTGACACCGAAATGAGACGAAAACGCGACTAGCCGCAAAGTATCCCTCAAAATTAAAGAAGGGTCGCATCTACAAACAAGTTTCATGAGGTGCCTCCTTGACTAAGGGTTGGCGCTACAAGTAGCACATGGAGAAGTCGTTTTGTGGAGCCTTTTCCTCCATTGCATTATGCAAGCTTGCGCCTACTACTTTGGAGTTCGATAGCAACTGGTTTGGCAAGGTTCCTTCGGCAACTGTGCAAGCGAGTTTGTCAACTACACAGGTAAATGTTCTCCACCAAAAACCTACCAAATATGTTCCATCAAATGTATCCCCATGCAAACTCTGCAGTTTGGTGCTGTACGTGACGTTCAACCACGTATTCTGGCTATGTTGTTGTTTCCCAGCGGCGGTATAGGGCTCTAAGATTCTGTTAGACCACAACTTTGACTGTGTTCAATCCAGGAAGCACTTTCTCAAACAGATCAACTGATGTCATCCATCGATTCCGCGCCAAACGGCGCGAAATTCCTATTTATCGTCGAGATCCACGGTATGTATGCTTATTACATAGGCAACCCTATGTCAGATGTAAAACAAGAAATGAAGAGCAGTGGTATGGCAGTATATAGCCAAATGTGCAGTTCCGCGCGCTGTGCAGCGAGGATCATAAAGGCATCCCTAGCCAAAAATCTGGTGGTGAATGAAGGTTGAGAATTCGCTCTATCACCGCTTCCTATCTAATGTACGTCTCCTTACCTGAATACGAACTTCAGACTTGAAGGTATGGTCCGACTCCACCTTCATTATTGAGGTAATAGCAGATTCTCCTCGACACCCTGATTCCACTGACTGATTCCAGCCGTATACATGAAATGTTCAGGAAGGGCCTTTAACTCTGTATTCTGAAACGGTCTTTGTAACAGTTTGTTTATCAGAGTTGACGTGTGAAGCGGTTGATCTCGTCAACTGGACACGCCACGACTCGTTCAACACTGCAGTCGTAGCGGAAATTTATCATAGCTTGGACTCTTTCGCCTCCAAGGACCAGGTACTCCGATTCTACCGAGAACGTAGGTATCACCAACAAGAGAAACGAGATTGGCTTAATTGAACCGGCACATCGACTTTGAATGCATTTCTGCAGCGTGTTCAGCCTATCGGGTGAACACAAAATCTGCTACTACTACGTTTTTGTATAACTTGCTCTATCTCTTCAAAGCTCGTAATTATTCAAGAGTACGAAAATTAAAAATAAAAACATACATGCAGAAGAAAGGGTAATAAGCACGACGACGAAATTCTGGTTACAATCTTTTGAGGTTGTGGAATGTGCCAGCCATACCAAAAATCAGCACTTCTTTCCCCCAGGGTTCTCTCCTGTCAATAACCGACCATGGATTGATCTATAAATTGTTCGGTGGAGTAACATGGATCTATCAATTGTGTGTGCGCGATGCGATGCTTCTCTTGCCGCTGTATTACGCATCATTGGTTGTATAAAAAGATCAATGCTGGATTCATTTCCTTAAAGTTTGATAGAGTCTTGCAAGTTTCTTTTAAGTGATGTACGCTTTGGAACGATTACCAACTTCACATATCCTAAAAGAATCATAGACGGACCGGAACATGGCGCAGTTTGCAAACCATGTACTTCTTTGAAAATGGCCTGCGCTTCACTATCCATTCTTTCCAATGGGTTTTGGTAACCGATCATTCCTTTCATGCAATTCCTTCTCCGTCTTCACATTTCTCCCACTTTAGTGTCGAAGATTACTAACTAAACGGCCGCCTCAAACTTTTGCAACGACTCGAAAAGTGGTCGCGAAAATTAGATTTACATTTTGTCATAATTATACCATATCAGAAGTCATACAATCCCCTCCGTTTGCAATGTTCACGTTTAGAAACCATGAGTTATTCTATATGTTCCACAAACCATCCTTTGAACATCGAGATTTTAAGGATTCATTTCAGTGAGAAAAGTTCATGATGGCTCATATCGTTATTTTGGCCTTTGCTGGCACAGCCACAGCTACGAATTGGCCCGCCAGCTGCCCAAAACTGAAATACGACGAGGCGACACGCCAAACTGCCGCTACAGCATCAAACGGTGAGTTCTTTTGACGTAGTACGATAATTATGTCGTAACTACGAATCAGGTCTAGTAATAATGTGAGTGTGCGCATCAAAACATCTGAAAAAGTGAGAATATGTGAATTGAAGCCCTCTTTATGAATTTTCTAGGACAGCAAGCCCATGCTATTGCGGGTCTTTTGTTAGATACGACCCTGGCCGTTCTGCGTAACGTATCACTCACTCACTCACTCACTCACTCACTCACTCACTCACTCACTCACTCACTCACTCACTCACTCACTCACTCCACTCCACTCACTCACTCACTCACTCACTCACTCACTCACTCACTCACTCACTCACTCACTCACTCACTCACTCACTCACTCACTCACTCACTCACTCACTCACCTT
>KN728505.1:0-13232 GCA_000816745.1 Ancylostoma duodenale
CATTATTTGTTCGCGACTTCATAAAAATCCTCAGGAAGGAGCTATCCAGAACTTTCAAGAAGCAGTTGAAAGAAGAAGAAAAGCTCTACAAGAAGGTTACCTAAGCTGGGCTGAAGTTGCTTAAATTGGACGAAGAGAAAGGTTTAGTTGAGAGTACCCCAAAACGGCAATTATTTTCACAACAACCTGATATAATCATCGAAGGCAAGGCGGAATGAGCATAATTATTCACTAGTTTCCTACTATCCTCCTCAGTTCGGCTTATTATGCTTTTCAAGAAAGTACTTGTTCCCTACGCCAAAGTGTGGCTGCTTGCATGTGCAATTTCCTGTTGTCTTGCGTGTACATACAACACTCTCTTAATGCACCTGGGCATTAACAAGAAGGGTTGGCCGACAACCACCTGGATATTGCCCTTTCATTGCTTTCTCGTGCATGAGCTAAGTAAGAAGCGTGCACTTCCAATGATCCAGAAATTTTTTGCGACAATGGATAAGTATGTTTTAGGTTGTTGCCACAACGATGTCGGATTTTTAAACCAGAAAGTTTGGAATAAGATATTATAGCAAAGGAGATGTTTCATTTGCATTTTTTGTATTCCTAAAAGGCTTATATGTCGTCCTTCTACCTGTTTATTCTCCTTAAGACCCAGCCACTTTTGTTGGTTTGTTCGTGGATGAGTTGAAGTGCAGTCATTCCCAGAAATTCGTCTCAAACTCTATCATTAAACTGTAACATTCCGACATAACACCCAAGCAAAAGTTAAAACTTTCAAAAGCCATGGAATTCAAGTAATTGACAAAGTATATGCATGTCTTAATTGCACTGCACTTGCTCGATCATTGCTTCGTCACTTCAGGGCATTTTTGCCTTATCCCATGCTCAAAGCTGGACTCGATTCGAATTCCTGAACTCTTCCACATCATTCCTAACTACCCTTACTTGTTATTTGTGCAACCACAAGCACTATATGACAGGGTAAGGAATTACTCGCGAGATAGATAGACGTTGTCTTTTGTGGAAGTAAAGGTTCGTGAAACATTCTTGAAGTCATCAAATTGTACCATTTAAATTCGTCATTGTGGCATTTTATGAATATGTAATTTTTACTTGCTTATATTAGAATAGGCGAACAATTGTATGTCCTTTGTTTGCTTTGAGAAAAATTTACTTCTATTTCACATGCCCGTGATTTTCTGGTTACCAAGCACAACATGCTTGCCTTTAAAATCTGTCCAAAAGCTTGCTTGCTTTACATTAGATGCTTTGACGTCTTTTTCCTCCCGGATGCCTTATATTCCTCCTAAGGAGCTGTAAATATTCTGTTTAGTGTGGAGATACTGATACGAAAGTAAAGCCCCAGGCGCTATGCGTAGCTCATCTTCTTTATTACTTCCACCTCATTATCCATAACGAGCGGCTTGTGACCTGGATATGCGTTGCACGTGCTCTCTTCCATTTGGTTATGATTAACTGGAGCAGTTCACCCTTACTATTCCGTAATCGAGTTGTTGAAAAAAATTGATACTGGATTCAAAGGACATAGTACAAAATAGAGGTAACAGAAGGTTTGACTAAATTTTCATCTTTTTTTTCGATGACTTTGCTGATCATGTTCCATTTCAGAGCAATAATTTTTAGTTCATGGACTATTAGTTTTCTTTTGTTTGCTCATCGACCGTAGCTCAGCCTGGATGCGGTAAATAAATAAATAAGCGAATAAATAAATAAGTAAATGACCAGATGAATGAACAATTCTCTCTAACCGTTCAACAAATAGTAAGTGAACAAAAAGATAGTGTACGTCAACGTCATTTGTAACTTCTATATAACACGTCATGCAAAACTTCAAATGATGTAATTATTACTTTGCTATCACTATATGTTGTTATTTATCATAAACTTTGGAATATTTTCTGGCCCGCAGTTATTACAATGACAGCTGCTAGCGACGCCTACCAAACCTTTTGTTAAACTCCAGTTTCACGACCACATGGCCGCTGTAAGAGACATTTGCATGTACAGATTTCCTCTTGGCTACTGCGTAGTTTACTGCATAGTTTACTGCATAGTTCCAAAAAAAATCGTCTGAATGCTTTACTGGTTCTTTTGTTCTGTTGCCTATTGAAGTAGCAAGCAGCAGCCTATACAGTAATAACATCAGCCACCTTTTCTCGATGTGATGTTACATATCCAGAAAATTATCCAGTAGCTCATGCATTTATAGTAATCCACCGTGGGAAGGCATTTTCTCAAAGCATTCACTTTTTTCCTGTCGAAATCGTGGAGAGAATAGGAAAATTCTCATCAAATCACATTACGAGGGAAAATACATTGAAACCATCCACGAAATAATTATATTCTTGATTATATATTATACTGATTTACTCACACCAGTCAATCGCGAAGAATACATAGATGTTATATGTTGCAAACCGAGTCACTTTCAACCCATGGTCACTTTAGCTTTTTTCCTGGAATTCTGTAATACCAAATACTTGGTGTCGTTGTCCATTACCCTTTCACATTCGTAATTTCATCCATTCTTAATGTTTGTCTCTTTCTTATCGTTGCTCGCTACCATTCGCGCTGAAGGAAGTGAAAATTGTGCTACTAAGTTGTTTTACAGTTACATGTATTTTTGTCACTCTGGAGCGCTAGTGCTTCAATCTCCTCATGGAGTTAACACGTTTCACCTTTAAAATCTTCCGAAATTTGCAGTTAGGATGTGGAAGTAGTTATCCGTCAGCCGATCCGAGATTCCGATGATGCCGATGACCCCTGATGCCTTGTCTGTGGATTTCGTCCTTGCACAGTGGACTCAAGTTGCATATCAGAAGTGAGAGTATAGCGCTATTACTGGAGCAATAGCTGTGAATCACAGCACTACTACTTACTTTGACATTGCTGCCTCACGTATTTTACGTACAAAAACCACAACGTCCTCAAGAACACGTGATATCTTTAGCTGTAAGATTCCCAGTGAGTTTCCCTTAATTGCTAACATTTTCATTTTCACGTTTTTTGCCACAACTGCTCTTGTTGTTCCATTGGTGCACCTCAAGATGTAAATAAATGAACAAGTTTCACTGAACGGCCGAAAAGAAGCT
Source organism: Ancylostoma duodenale (assembly GCA_000816745.1). Taxonomy (NCBI): domain Eukaryota; kingdom Metazoa; phylum Nematoda; class Chromadorea; order Rhabditida; family Ancylostomatidae; genus Ancylostoma; species Ancylostoma duodenale. The sequence continues at coordinate 3,111 of KN728505.1, forward strand.
ATGACTCATAAGATGGATTTTGCAGTCGAAATCTAGCGTGTACTCTTCCCGTTATTCATACTTGTTTTCGCTTTCAAATTTTAGTTGTCAGGATGAGCTACGATCTCATTTGCTTCCTCCTAATTTGTCACTGCTTGCGACACCTAATCCTGCAATATTTTAGTTGCTGGAATCCTTTCAAGCGGATTCCAATTGAGCCGCATAGGCGGATTCTCCTTGGCTTATCATAATAAGCTTCCGCATGTGTAGAATGTTTCAGGTTATTGCTATAACGTCGACTTAAGTACTTACAAGGCAATTACTAGTACTATTTGGACATTTTTCGAAATCCTTGACAACTATCCCAAGTGATGATTACTTCCTAGTCATGTGCTTGTACTTACTTGTAACTGTAGCTCTCTTTGTACTGATAGCATGAGATGTCCCGTGGAAATAATAAATAAAGTAAATAGACCTACTATCAATTACATGCTAAAAACTAGACTTTAGACAAGCTGCTTGCTTTTGCTGAGATCTCGCCTCCTAACTATTACCTTCTCTTCGAATTATGACTATTTCTACTCTACAAGACCTCTCTATTGGCGTTTGCGACTCTGTGTAACTCTCACGGGTTCTCATTCTCAAATGGGCTGCATGTGTATGTTTATGAACACGGCTCTGCCAGCCAACATGTAGATATTCATGCGTCCATTTAACAAACATTACAACATTCTAACGTTTGGCTTCTGCTACAGGTGGCACTCTAAGAGATTTGTCTACTTGTATCACTATCATCGTAAACACCGACAAAAATTAAGCAAAGTCATCCTTCTACCTCAGCAGTGCTCGTGTATTTTTCTAGGAAGGTTCGCTCATTTCCCAGCGGAATTCGCTTATTTCTCTGGAGGATACATGCATTTTCTGATTGAGCTCCGGACCTTGCTAGAAAGATTCCGCCAGAATTTCTCCTTGGCAATTGTTAGCCGATTCAAATATCAGTTTATCTAATTCACCTTATAGGGTTCTTATTTGCTCCAAAGACAGAACGGCGCGTTTTTGCTGCACCTTCCTCAATATTCAATTTTTCCATAGTTTCTCTCTCCATCTTACTTACCTGGTATTACGCAACTACGTAGACCAACTTCTTTGTTAAATTCGAGAGAAGTATAAAAAATCAGCGAATAAATAAATATTCACTTGTAGCTCACATTATGTATAATCATTAATCTTGAAGGTGAACCATAAGTAGCTAGAGGACTAAAATGGTAAGCGAATTTAACCAAGAAGTCGGTATTTGAATGATTGAATCGGTTTGAGTCGAGTTCTGAACAATTCGAATTCCTAGTCAACCAAAATTTCGACTATCTCAAACAGCACAGAAGGCAAGTTACATATTGGAAGAGTCGACCATTTGAAAAAAAGATCAAAGCTGAATTATTCGAACTGTCATATACTCGAACAGTTACAATCGAAAAAAAATCTCATAGAGTCATATTCCTACATACCCAAAAGATCTACCTGAGCGTATCAAGGACATCTACTGGTGGGGGTCATCGTAGCTCCTAAGTATATGTGATGAGTTTGAATGACTTGCAGGTGCCGTTAGGAGAAGGTATTCCGCAGTCGTGAACCGTTTACCAGATTTACATAGAGAATCTCGGAAGCGGAGATTTTAAAAACTGTGAGCCTATCGACCACTAAATTTTGTGGGCATCTAGTAGATGCCATCTACTCCAAAATCGAGCTCTATTTTGAAACTTTTGACACTTATCACTTATTTCGGAACTTTTGACACTTCAATGTCCCTGTTTGATTAGTCAATTCCACAGCTAGGAACTTCCCTGATTTATATTCTAAGACCCCTAAATGTACATATTCTATCACACTACACGTGTTTGAGAACAGCTCAGCGAAACTCATCTGAGAGTGTAAGAAATGCTTGGAATAGTCAACGTTCAGATTAGTTAAAGAAAGCGAGCGGGCCAATGGTGACATCTGCTGACATATTGCCGTTTTTACACCGGCTAATTGCAGTATTTTACCTACTTTACAGCATCCGCATAGAGTGTAAGTTAATTTAGAAGTAGAGTAAACCCTCGAAACGTCAAGAGCAAATTCTGGAAGAACGATTTTATGCCTGCAAAAGTTTTAAGTTATTTTTACTTACTGTCTTATGACATTATAACAAGCGAAAACTTTAAAAAGAAACATTATGTGGCATCCACTGCACTGCGGGGTCGGCTGAGCAGAAGCCACTATCTCCCGGATGAATTTGCTAATCCTTGTTCATTCGTCGACTAAAAGTCGGTGCAAATCGCTCTCGGCGATTGAGATTAGTACCCCTTTTGCTTTTTTATCAAGGTGCTTTGGATCTTCTGCTGGTTCTACAGCTCTAGCAGTTTTTTCCTCTCAATGAATTGAAAGCATTTGCAACATCTAATTCGTTGTGTCGTTCATTCAATACTTCCCGCCTTAGTTATCTACTTTTTCACATCCATTAACTTCCGCAATCTGTCTTCTTTTGTAACTCCTTTTTTTTCATTTTAATTGATCACGTCATTTTAATCTAATCCATGCAAGTTCTAAGAATGCGACGTCAAAGTACAAAAAGCTTTTGTTTTTATGCAACCAAATAGTTACGAAACAATTAATTCGTGTGAAAATCCACCTATGGGGCATGCACTCTTTTTGTTGTCCTGGAAACACTTACGCCATGAAGGTGTCTCTTTTCGTTTAAATCCCCCGTCTAATGATTGCATTGTGGAGATATGACACTAACCGCTTATGTTCTTCTGAATCCTGTCATAAGCAGGAAGTCAAATAACAACAGCTAAAAATTACTCTGTGATGCAATTGAAGATTACTTGTCACCATGGTGGTCGTTGTAAGCAATTTTTTACACATTGATACGGAATTTCCAATTTTGTCTCTTATGCTTGCCAGGCAAACGCCAATTCGGCTTCAGGATACATACAGGGACAAGGCACAGATAAAATCTTGATCTCTTGGATTTTTGTTGGCTTCTGAGTGATCATTTCGGTAGAAACACCTCAAATTTGGGAATATCTTTCATAATTCATACCTTCATATCCATGGGACAAATTGAGACAAACTGCCAGGTTGGACGCTACATTTTCATTTCTCTCTATTGTATTGCAGAAGTGCTCTAGCTGGATTCATGGGTATCTCCGAGGAAGTTCTTGCTCACGTGTCCTTCTGAAGAAGACGAGTTTTCTATGAGAAAAATCCGGACATGCTCTGTGGAAATGATGCGCCTCACGCAGTAACAGAACTAAAGATATCTAGAAGTAGTGAAAAGAACCACGGGCTTTTGCTTAAAAAATTCGTTCTTTCTGGATGAGCTGGAAGCATGTGCGGGATCTTTCAGGTATTTTTCACACGTCACGTCAGGAAGGAGTTCTGAAGCGAAGCGCAGAAAGAAAATTATATTGCATTTAGTTTTGCTATTTCTCTTCCTACACACGTACCTAGGTCCGTATTTAAAACAGGCGAGAATTTTAACTCGAATATGTATCTGAAGTGTCCCGATATATGGTTGCTCTTTGAGGTGCACCCGGAAGAAATTATCCTGGCAAACTTGTAACCCACTACATCAATCACTTTAACAACTTAATAAACTTTGTCATTGCCCGGGTAAAGCTCTTGACTTGAAAATTAGCCATAATTTCCCCCTTAGAACGAAAACACTTTCTTTCTCTAGGGCCATAGCGACTAAGGATTAATCCATATTTGGATCCTGATGTCTATTTTCTATCGCCGTGCTTCGCTCAGTTGATCCCAAAACAAAAATTGCACTTGGTCAGATGTTCCCATTCGTCCATTTCTCTCCGCAACTAGAAGGAAACTCCAAGCTTCTGAACTTCCTTCCGCAGACTTTTCCAAGAATTTCTGCACCAGTACCTATATACGATCACAAGTAAAATGTAGTCTAGCGAATCTCTTACTGATGGATGCTCGAAAAGATTAGCAGTAAACAATTCGGTGATACCCTAATCATTTTATTTCCGTCCAACTTGTTGCGGCTGCCATGCCAACAGCAGAAGAGAGCTTCGTTATCTCTCACTGTTCTATTCATCACAGAGTAGGCAGACCACAAATAAACAAATCTTCTTCAGAGATCTCCGAACGAGCGGTGGATCCGCGCTGATTTTCTATTTTGGCTTGGATCACCTCGAGCTGGAGTTGCTGCGATCTGCTGCCACCGGATCCACCGAGACTCGACGAAAGAATGGAGAGTCGATATTCCTTCCGGAATAGACTGATGGCTCAGGCTACTAACAAGTACTTTATGCAGAAATCGTGAGTGCTTTATTTATCCAAGCGCAGTTTACATCCTTACAAATTGTCTCTGCCTAGATGCAATGACATTAACTCCAAATTTACTGCTATACAACAACAAGGTACGAGTAAATGAGTAAGAGTCCAAAGAGAACAGATGAGTTCTAAGAGACTAATGAGCTGCTACCAGCAATTGATTTAGTAACAGCAGGTTATAAAGAACTGAAGAGAATTTGGTTGCCATACCACCTCTCGATCAACCTTGTTATTGGACTAGTGGACTGTTTTATCTGTTTATTTGATTACCTATTTATTACTTGTCTATTTCATGCAAGACGTTACAGTGCAACTCTCCACATAGAAGATAAAGTGAAGAGAGTGAAGAATAACATAGAGAGGTTTTTCGTAGAAGTTCGGACAAGCAAAAGATCTTATATGTTGAACGAAAAAAACCATTGGAGGATAATCCGATTATAGCCCATCATGAGATTTTGGAGAGTTTTGTTAGCTGAAATCTTTCTGGATAACTCCATACTGCCCGCCTAGAGCCATCAAGTGCTACTTAATAGAGGACGTAACAATAGGTTGGGATAAGCCGATAGTTCCCACGTGATTTGGAGGTATTAAGCCTTTAGGACCCGTTTAGGATTTCCGGTATGGGCACTATTCCATCTTTCCTGCCCTAAATTCTCGGAATTGTTCCCGACGGAACTTTGCATGAGGGGTTATTTGTGATGCTGCACTCGAATGTCGTGATTATTTTGTACCTCAACCCCATTTTTATATTGTCACGGTGGGCGTACTATGGATACAGAATTATTCCAAATTTTGCTTAGGGTGAGGGTGGAGGTGGGCGATGCTTATTTCAGATGCTGCTGACAAACATAGGAGGCATCACCGTCAGTGCAATAGTCGTCTTTCCGCCAAAATTAGCATCTTCCTTCTTTTTTCACAGTAGTGTTATCTTTTGTAAGTATGTTCATAGTTGTCGAGACTTCATTACTAGCCACTTTATTACGAAAGCTCTCGGCGTTATAACGCCATTCTCAAGCCTACAAAAATACAATTCTCGACAAATGTGAACGTACTTATAAAAGATATGAGGCTTCGCGACGGGCGAATAATATTATACAATAGGGTTATAGTGAAAATGTGGAGCCGAGCATGATGAAAACGGACATGACAATCATAACCACCGTATGAAATAATTTCTCAGTGCAAACTTTCGGAAAATTGTGTGACATCTTGTATGTGGCCCTCTAGCTGAAATAACCCTATGCAAAAATTCAGCAAAGAAACCAAGATATTGGAGCAGAAGAAGTAGAAATTCGGTGCATTAGACGTGAATCCAGAAGGCCTCCAAAGCTTTGGTTTTTGCAAGTCGCTGCATAGGGTTTTTGGGCTACACTTGAGAGTGTTTTTGTTAATTATTGGTCGAGAAAATTTTTAAATTAGGTTGAGATTACGGTATCTCCAATCCCACAGAATTATTTGTATACCACAAGAACCTTTTACTACGATCCTTCGAATCGGTGCTAGGATTCTAAAAGCTCTTATCAAAAGTAGACAAAAATCAGCAGATGCGCAGCTCGAAGTGTAAATTCTCCGGATCCAAGCGCCGCTCTGATCATGGATCTCACACTGGGAACGTCCCTCATCTACGCGCATATGCTTGAACTATGCGGAAAATAAAAATTCGTATGACGCAAATAGTCGCAGATATGTGTCTTTTTAAGTCTGTACATACTGTATGTTGCATATTCTGGTGCAAATTTAATTAATTAGATATGCATGCCAAGGATATTAATAGTTGAGCTCAATGACGACAATATATAAAAGGAAATCCTGGAGGGAAAAGCTTCATATAGGGAAGGCATACTCCTCACCGAGTATTTCTATCTTCTATCTTCTATCTTCTATCTTCTTGTTTAAGAATGCTGCGTTATACTTAACGCTTCTTACCAGTACTCTTTCCTCCGTTAGTGCTACAATCTCTTCCTCGTGGAAGTCCTAGCTCCTGGAATGGCTATTACCTCGCCTAGAGTGCTTGAAAAGGGCTCAAATGATGTGGAGCAGGATTTGTTGAGCCTATGCCGTTCATTTTGGCATAGGCTTGCTGCCTAGCCTCTCTTTGGATGAATAATCGCATACATCAAAGCTTTCGTTTGTGGACAACGCTTTTCTGGATTTGAAATAAAAGCTATCGAGGCTTATAGCCCTCCAAGGGAAGACCTCTAGGGGATCTCCCGACTCATCGTCCCATTATTCTCTTTTTTCCTCTCAACACAACACTTTGCTCCATTATGCAGAGCGAGAAAGCGCCTATGGCACATCAATCCCGTGACGCTTACTTGGCGCGCATCCTGGCATCCGAAGCTGTTGGAAAGCAATGATGCCGATCGATGTATGCCCTAGCCAACTACTTTTATGCCAAACTTACTTCCCCATTCCTCTCTTCTCCAAAGGACAAATCGCATTTTCATGGTTCCGTGCCTAGCCGCGACTAAACGCCGCCGTCATGTTGCCTGACTAATTTGTTCCCGCATTTGTAGGCGGCGTTTGGACTCCCATAACAATCCAAAGGATCGCGTTTCAAGGCAAGTGTCGCTGCGTATTCAACTCGCTGCTCTGTGACTCTCTTCTAACTCTGGAGAACTCGTCGTCGTCATCAGAAGAGCCGAGGAGCTGTCGAGAATGTCGGAGAGCGAGGACGAGAATGAAAATGGAGTGTTCTTCAAGAACAGCTACGCTTCCGTGGTCAGAGATCTGAAACCGATTGATGCCAGTCGTCGTTCCAGTGCAGTTACTATGCAAGGCATGAAAAAATCTGTATCTAACATATTCCGAGGAACAATAGCGTGAGTTACTTGTTATGTTTCCCAGTTATCTTTACTTGCACATCCGAACAATAGATCAATTGTTCTTCTTGGTAAGCCTAGGTTTACCTCTGTAAACTCGCCAGCAACTTGGCGTCTTATCATGCGAATGATGGACTAGCACACGCCAGCTGTCAGGATGACTGACAAGCCATGTCTTCCAGAAAAACTGTACTTCCTTCCTCCACTTAGTCCTACCCGAATCAATGCTCTCTTGTAAAGACGTGTTTTGGTGCCAACAACAGCGAGCATAATGGATGTCAGTAAATGGACGCTTTTGGCATGCTTTCTGGATGATTGGTGTGTGGATATGAAAAAAAACATTGTTCAAGGACCTAAGGAAGGACTTAAAGGGGGAGCAAGGCCTAAAAAAAGAGAAGAAAGCCCCGAAAAAGTTTTTTAGGAGAATTATATAGTGACCAATAATATCCAGATTATTTAGTGCACATGTGGTAGCACATGGTCCACTATTTTTCTAAAAATTCGAAAGCTGAATTTTCAAGAGAATTTGGCCTATCATTTTTATTTCTTTTCTTTCTTGTTTTCTCAAATTTTCACTGTTTTTGCTTACACTGCAATCCATTTATCCCAGATGTTTGATTTCCTGCGATTACCACTTTTTTCGTTGTCATGGAATCACCACTCACTCGGATGTCTACAGCTAAGTAATTGCCGGAAGAGCTTGAATAACAGCACTGGACAAGGGTTGTCCTCATCCATCACGAAAAGAGCGTTCAGTAGCGGGATCAGTGAACATTTAAGGAAACTTATCACCTTAAGGGGATGGTTTTTTTTTAGTAATATGCAGTATATCTTGGCAATTTCACCATGAGATGTTCTGGTTGATTGAGATGAAGCGTCTCAACAAAGTATTCTTACCTCTTCCTGGAGAACCTTTCCCTTTCATTGGATCGAAAAAGGAGAGAAATTTTTCGTGAACGTTCACGAATTCCGCCACAAATGGAAGGAGGGGGAACGAAGAAATGGCTATTGCCCACAAAATGAATCACAAGTGAAATTGGAAATTTGAATGAATCACGATTGAAATTGAAAATGAAATTGTCTATATGAGCTTTCAAATGTCCAAAAAAAAACTGATATTTCCACGAAATTAAAAAATTTTTGGGCACATTATTCAAACAACATAAAAGGGATAAAACTTCCAAAAATTGCTCCAATTCATAGAGCGAACTCTCCTCCTTTATTATCCTTTTCTCACTGCTGTAGGTGCATGTAAATATTTGTATTTATTTGTTTATTGCGAGGCGCAAGTTGATACATTTGATAAGAGTTAACAATAAAATAAACAAAATAAGAAGATCCGACTGTACGCGGCAAAAAACATCCGTAGTCCGTCTAAGGGTAGGAACGAAACGGACAATTTGTTTTTATTTTTTTTTCGTTCTACTCTTTTGTATTTAACTTGTTTTTACTTGTTATCAATAAGGAGATTGGAAATGAAAGGCACATGAACGCATGTCCATAGTCCTTTTCGAAAACGACGGCAGTTGAGTATTTGTGCCTATGGTTTGCATTTCTCGCATCCCTCTCCGAATACGCCACTATTTCTCGTGTTCTCTTTTTCTCTAAAACCTTCACAACTATGTTCCCCGTTGAAATACACTATAAACACTATCACTACTTATCATTAACAAAAAAAACCGCTTATTATTTCTTCACAAACCAAGTTAATGAACTAGTGAAAGATGATAAGAGCGGGTGGAATGATATGTGCTTGGTTGAATGAAGTTTCCACAAAACTCTTTAGTTCTCACCTCAGACTCTCCTTGCTCCTCTCCCCTACTCACTGGCGAATACCGTTGTGAGTGCATGTAAACATATAAATTATCCGGGCAGGTTCTGGATCGACGCAAATCATTTGAAATCAACAAAGGAGCATTTTGAACAGCTGATAAACACGGAACTGACAACAGTCGTGGCTCCGATGTTTGTTCATTTATTTGAACGTCGCCGCCGAGTGTCAACGTTGGAAAGTCTTGGCGGTGTTGTCCGAGCGCCCACCGCTCCGATGAATGAGTCAGCTCGGAAATATCACAGGAACATTAACCATTTCATTCTCGTAACGGCCTCTTCTCACAGATGCAATGACCTCATTTGCATAGATGCTTTTCATCCAGACGCGTTGGCGCCTCCTCCATTGTTTTATCCCCGAAATAAAAGTTGACTCTGAGCGAATCCTTCTCTACTTGCGCTTTTCATGTATAGCTTTCTCCGAAATCCTGGCAATACTCCCTGGAACTAGCAAGGCTCGTGATCATAAGAGCCAAAACCCTTGCGAGAGTCGAAATCTCTGGCTTTTCTGGATCTGATCCGCACGCCTCCCCCGGGGTCCTGCCAGGAAGTCTTGCCAGGTCGCTTTACAACAATGCAGATTGATCTATCGCAACAAGTTTTTATGCCGCTCGGTGATGCCGCAGGAACACATCAACACGCACACTGTCCGTCCTGTGTCTCTGAGGCGTCGTGTTCGACCAGGTGATCCAGAGTTCGGCCGATGGAGAAGAAGTGGCGATCGCACATCTTCTTCAGAAGCGTTGAAGTGCCGCGTGATACGTGAGTTGCTGAGTTTGCTCCGAGAAACATGTGATTGTGAAAAATTACTCCGACATTCATGTTCATGTCCCACCATCCGACATAATCGCCCTCCGGAAGACTTGGGATAATTATCCAGGCGCAGCTATGCAAGAGCAGTATCCTGCTCTACTGATCCCCAGCTCTCTTGCCCTTTTTGCCCTTCGGTGGATTAGCCGTTCTTATTAGCATGGACTTAAATTCCTGGATTAGTTTCTCCGAAACCCATGAAGCCAACTAGTTTGCCGCTGATGTTGTTGATTAGTAATCCTACAAACAGCCGTCAATTTCTGGATGTCTGTTGTCAGTTTGCTTCGTCATCAGTGCAAATGTTGACATTTCATTTGTAGTCGTGAGGTTTTATTGAATGTGGGAA
>KN728506.1:12665-28028 GCA_000816745.1 Ancylostoma duodenale
AAAATGTCCTCTGGAGGACTTTTTTATGAAACGACGAGGTCACCGTCTGCGTCTTGTGTGCCGCACACAGTTTCGCTCCCCACGTCCTCGTCGTTTCATACTGGCAGCACATTCGGCGGCACTGTGAGCTCAGAGTTCGATTTCGAAATGGCAGTTCACCTGTAGGTCCCGTTTCCTCCTACTATTCAACCACCATACATAGATCTGCACATTTCAATAAAGCTTACTTCAGTGATGTCATGATGATTCCTCGTTAGATGGGAGTTAGCTGTAAATTAACGTTCATAGTTAACTAGCAGTTCCAGCGGGTTTACTACCACTACTGAATTCGTATACATAGTGACAAAAAGGAAAACTCTAACACATAGACTTGTACACAATGCTCAAAAATTTGCTCACAAGATAACAGGATAAGCTACTGCTGTGAAATTGACGACAAGTAGACCCTGTTTACTACAGATGTTGAATAGTTCGCACTCAACATTCGAACCAGATGGAGTAGCGACATGGCACATTCCGAACCCATTTGCATTTGGTTCAATTATTTCTGTATGGTAGCACTGAGTACAGTTTTGTCAGCCGCTGTTATTCCGCTTAGTTTTTTTTTTCATTGGTTTCATCGCTGAAGAAGTGGAATCGATGCTGAACACTGTAATATTGGAATATTTGATCGTATGTTTTCGCACAGGCTCAACTAAGTAAATCTGACGCGTTGGCAAAAAGACTATCCTATTTACAGATTTCAACTACTTACAATTCTTCTGATGAGGTCATAACGTGCGCCTACGGGCTCCTCAAATTTTTCCTAAATCAATGCAAAGTTTGAGGAAAGATTAACCAAGTGTCATAGCCTGGTTTGAGACTATGGTTGTCTGCTGAGGAGTACATTGGTAGCACCTGACGTTCACTTGATCTGATAACTGTGCAGCACGAACGGTCCCGAACGGTCAAGTAGAGACTCTAGCGACAAATCTTCCCAGTTGCTGCCATCCTCCCTTCAATTGCTGGTCCAGCTTTCGTCTCTTTAGTAGCAATTGCTTTAAAGGCAGCACCCACGAAAATTTTCGGCTTGGAAAACTCAGCGAATTTCAAAGGTATCGAAAGTGCTGAACACTTGCATAAAGTTGAAAATGTCCGATCACACTAATGACACTAAAAACCCTGTTTTTAGAAGCTAATGGCCAGGTTAGGTTAGTAGGTGTGGTCGAGTTGCGTCAGCCATGGGATGGGGAGTTGACATCCAGAGATCGATATCTTTTTTCACAGGATGGGTATTCGCGCAATCAGTTATTTATTTGTTCGCAAATGCAGGCTTTCCATACCTAATCAAGAAAAATAAACACTTGAAAATGTGTAGCACATAGCAAGGAAGTCACTTAAAAACCAAAACTTCATGAAGTCTTCTAATCGAGGAAAGTTCGGAGAAAATTGAAACTTAAACGAAAATAACTGAATTGTTGCCAAATAGCTTCGAATCTTATAAAATGGAAGTGAGGAGATGCTCCATTTAATAGAAATAGCAAACGTACTAACAACAAGAAACTCATAAAGAGAAGAAACGACTCTAATTCACCGAAATTGCAGCAAAACAGCTGTTTTGTTGCAATTCGCGCAGGAAATAACTAGCGGAAAACTCGTCCCAATTGATGACTGGCACAAAGATGTACCGGTTACTGCGCTGAACGCAGTGGGTTTCCATTGTTGTTATTGTATTGGAACCACTAGGACTGCGGCAAAGAATTAGGAATTGTGAGAATCTGAGGAGCGAAAATTTCCGTGGGTGCTGCCTTTAAGATAACAGCAATTGAGGGGAAAATGACAGCAGTTTGAAGGAGATGTTGCCAGGGTTCATAGTCGACACATTACACCGCTCGGGCTGCGTCCGTGCTGAACAGTTATCGGAGTGTTACTGTCTTTCCCTGAAATAGGTCCACTTGGCAAAACCGCAAGAAGTTTTTGTCTTCTTCACCAACTCATTATTTTCAATGCTTTGTTATTTTTGCCCCAACACTCTGATCACGACGGTATTCTATCCCTCTGATCTCATTATTTAAATTATTGAGGCGTTTTCTGATAAGAAAACCGGCAGTTTCACTTGCAGTTGTGATAAATAGTGCGCCTCATGACATCCTAACTGTCTAACGCAATAACGCCCAACGCACTAACGCGACACTCGACCCCACTTGAAGCCAGAGGACTTTCGGACGTTTCACACTTAGTCCCAAATGTCGGCGCTCATGCGTGCGCTACTGCAGTACAGCATGATTCTTTATCTGTTCTCTTGCCTTTGAGAAGGTGCCCACCATCTTAGCGGTTTCCCGGATGAGTTTAAGGAAACGGGCATTGGGTTAACAGCCCCACATCCATTAAAGAATATCGTCTTCCTTCGTGATATCCCTTCCAAATGATTAATATGAGTGTTTTTCAAATCCAGATTCAAATGGATGGATGGACTACATCAGATACGATCGACGATGCTTGTTTCTATTTGTGCAAAAAGCCAGCTGTTCCGGATGGATTTGCTTAGCTTCTGAGCAACGAAGGCTTCACCAAATTTATCAAGCAGCATGCGTCGAGCTGCGTTTTTTACATCTGATTTGAAATGTTTAGCAATAAATATTCAAGACATTTGGCACATGCGCCACAGAATTCACTGCTGAGCCACTCCCGGAGCGCTCTTTTTGGGCATAGCATCTATATTCTTCATCCGTAATTCAGTCCCTTGGCCGTGAGATAGCGAGACGAGAATTTGAGAAAATCTCCTTCCGCTGATCTCATCTAATTAGATCTGTCACATACAGGGTGCTCCAAAACTATTTGTACCAGATAAATGTAAAGCCCTGAACGAAGTAACTTCACTTTCGTGGAGATCTCTAAGAGCAATGCTAATTACTCTGCACTGGATTTCGAATCTTACTCTATCGCTGTTGATACAGGTCCATCAGACTTACAAAGAAGATGTTGTCGGTGACCGCGAGTAGTCGTCATTATGGGAAATTCCATTAATTCCATTGACAATCACTGACAAGTGGGCAACATACAGCAAAACATCGGCTACCAACGTTTTTAAAGATACAGGCTGTCGCCATCCACAATTGAACACTTGCATGATTACTGTCTTTGAAATAACTAATTTATCAGATCCACGGCGAAGCTTGGACCAGTGCGCAAGTGGTCGACGATGCCTGTTTTTATCTGTGCAAAGAGCCTCCGTTCTTTACACAGTAGATTATCTGCCCCGAATGTTAAGAATTTGTCTTGCTTTCAATTTCAATAAAGAATGAATTGCATATTCCACAAATTTCGAACTTGGGAAAGAGTTTGCGCTGTCACGTGGATTGAATAATGATGTGCTTGATAGTTTCATTCCATTTGTATGACTGGGCTGTTCTGGAGATGACACCACTGGATTTGTGTGTGATAACTCTTTATACAGAGAACAATCTTTAATCTATCTTTAGTCGTAATGTTCTCAGCTTACCTGATAAACACAAAACAATGACAGTTAATTACTCATCGCCTATCCACATTTTTCGGGAGCGCATCCTGAAGTAGAAAACAGATACATTGAAAGTAAGGAGGCCATTTCAAAAACACATTGGAAGTTCTGCTTCTTCGTAACCATAGAGCAACTTAAACTATCAGGTTGGTGCGAAATAAATTGCCGTTGTAGGGTATGCACAAATGAACTCTCTCTTCTGTGGAATTTGAACACATTCTAGATAACTTTTGTGATCTTCTCAAAGCGGTTTTCTTCCTCTTTCGAAGGCCTATTGAATATTCTGAATAGCCCTCATTATCTTTTTGTAGAGCCGCGAGCAAACGATGAACCAACGCGATTTTGGGGTGATCATGGTTAATGAATTCAATCTCGTTCATTTTTCATTGGGGGGAGGGGGGTATCCGCTAATCTTGCATTTGCTTTGACTCGGAATCTTCTTTGAATGGATAGTGAGCTAATGGCTCGCGAAAATTTCTTCCGGCGATTTTGAACGCCAAGACAGCTATGGTCGTGATCTGAGGTTGTTTCTTAGCGATCAATTGTTAAGGATAGTAAGTGTAGTCGTGAAGCTGAAATCGGATCCTACCGTCCGGACGTTGATAGCAGGGATGGACGCTCATACACTGCAGTTTCGAAACATTTGACTTCAATCGACAGAGTAAAAAAGGTTCAAGTGAACACCCCACGGTTTGACTGACGAGCAGCGTCCCATCCGCTGAGACATCTTTTCTAACGTAATTTTTCGTTTCAGAACGACTCATTGCTAGACCAAATAATTACTGTGGATAAAGCTCGATTTCTATGCAATAACAAGAAATGCCAATGGAAATGGGTGGAGATGTTTCCCGAATTCTAAGTTTTCCTAAGCCAGATCTCTCTAGGGGAGATTTTTTCAAAAGTGTAGTGGCGCTGCAACGGTGTGGTTGACTGCAGCCTTCTCCAACCTAGTCAAGCGCTGACAGCAGAGTCCCAGTATTGTAATTTCGAGTTAATGTAGAATCGGGTTTTTCCCTGCTCCAAGCCAGCGCCAAGCCTCTCATTCAAAAACTCACCCGGCAAAAATGCCTCTGGAATCATCAATGTTCTCATTAGTTCTTCTCACTCCTCAGACATTTCCCTCATTGAATATCACTTTTCGCGAGTCCCAGATGCAAATCTTTGACAGCAGCAAATTGCTGATCTGGAGAATGTCGAAATCGCCTTCCAAGAGTTTGTAGGATTTTGCGACCTCAGCCTTCATCGTAGAGGGGTGCATTTCAATGAGATTGTTATGGAAGATTTAGCGAATCAAAAGGGCATCAAACTTATGAACAAAGTTGTTTGTAAGCCGCGTTATAATACTTTGAACTGGAAACTCGGCAAATAAATTCTCACCAACCTGATAGGTGGGTGCGTAAGGCACACGTATTCATTCGTCAAGGAATAATCACACTGGTACGTACATGCAACATGTATAGACTTCTTTTATCATTGAGAAAGACGTTGCTGACTAAGTAGGGGGTGGATTTTATTGATTCGTAGAATATGTGTTGAGTGCAGCTCATAATAGAGATGCTCATACTGCTTCAGACGTGTAGCAGGTGCATTCATTCGCGAAGGTTTTTCCACGAGGAACGGTAAGCCCCAGAGCCCTACATGAGTGAGAACACGGAGTCATTCTCCGTGAATAACAAAAAAACGGGTAAAGAATAGCCCCTCAATAGTCTCCTGTCACCTGACACACATTTGTACGTCATCGCTCAAAACAATGTCAAAAAAACTATTCACAATTTCGTCGCAACCTGACCATAGTTTGCCTCTTGTTCAAGACCACCTACACTTGGTTTCTAAAATCCAGAAACTGAGAGTGGAAAATGAAGGATTTGATTCTCTGAAACGTCCTATTCGCTTTACTTGCAGTTCTTCCTGCAACTTAGAAAAATTAATGATTGCTCCAATTTCAAATCTACGTATCTTGGAATGAGTACAGTCAAGTCACTCGAGTTGAAAGACTTGTCAAAACCTAAATCTTTCTCTCGGGTTTATTCAACTTTTGCAGTCGATCCGTGCGGAGGAGTTACCAACACGGTATGGAAATTTTTGAAAAGGCGACTCTTTGGTAGTCATTCCAGAAGCTTTTCACATCGCCCTCCTACTTATGCACGTGATAATTCTATCAAGTTGAAGATCTATCAGGTTGAGAAAAAGGTGAAACCGATGTCAGATTTTCAGAAAGAGTACCTTTTTAAAATATTTCAGAATAAGAGGAAATGTTTGAAGAGTTTGTACTTGTTTTTGAATTTTGTATAGTTTGCATCCGTAAAAAAACCCAACTATTCCTGCCCTTCTACTCTTTCAGATATAGCTGCTTTCGTTGCACTATCCGAGAGTGTTTCCAGCTGTAGCCATTTGAAGTAATTAGTCGTGAACTGTATCATGAAACAAGTACGTTATAACGCATCTGTTATAAAGGAGAATATTATCAACGTGTGCGGGAGAAAATGTTTAGCGAAGGCAAAGCCCAATGTTGGTTCAAGTAATTCAGTTTTAGAGAAACATGTCTCAAGTTTATGGGTTCAAGTCTGATGACGTCAATGCCGTGGACACTGGTGCGAGCTATCACCAGAAGATCTGCGCACGATCTCTAAGATGGTCTCAATATCCATTACTTTGCTGATTACGGACGTGTAGGAGGAACATAAGTGGTGAAAGATTGGATGAGTGGATTTCCCTCGAGGCCAAGGGAAATCAAGGTCCCTTACATATCTTATCCAATGGACTGCTCTCCTACAGGCAACCATAAATTCAATTGGTTTGGTCCCTCCCTCAGAGGAAGAATTGGCCATGAAAATATTTTAGACCAAAACGATTTGCTCGATTTTACTGACCTCCAAAAGCTTGGATTCCAATTTAATGAAATCATAATTTAGATGAAATATGGCAGGGAAGTTCCGACTGAAAGAGCTACTGAATCGTTAATAACAGTTCAGTTTTGATCTAGTTATAGAAAAACAAAAAAAAATGAAAAAAATCAACCTCATGCTTATTTCACAGTAGCGCCAGGCTTTTTTTTTTCTTTCAAAAGGGATGTTTTCAAATGCGTACATAAAATGTGCAGGGAGAAGTGGTCGGATAAAAGAAAAGAGACTGATGTCATCCAAAAAATTTCATCCCATGGAACTTTTGTTGCGGTTGTCGCGTGCACGAGTCCTGTCTCCTAGGCAACGCGCCGGTCACTCAGTGTTGTTTCCATCTCGGCGTATTTACAACTGGTCGTTACCGTGACATCATTGTTTTATCAATCTTGTTCCTGCTCACTTTCCAGTATTTTCGCCACTATAAACAACGCAAATTCACCCTATGGCAGCAACTCTAAACTAACAAGAGTTAGTTCTAGTGTTACAAAATGATGTACTACTAAAGCAACCGTAAATGGGTCGCACAATTCATGGCACCTGATGTTTATACGATCTCATTCGTGCTGGAGAAGATACATAGAACACCGCCCCAGAATTTCGCCCTTTCACTTCGATTCGAGGGACACGACTGGTGCAGCGTCGGACACTTCGACGATGATGGTGAGTGATTTTTTGAGTTTGTTGGGACAAAACACGATTTGCTGGTCTTATCTCGGCCAATCTTAGCCTTTACGAAGCAGTTTTCTAGTTTTCTTTCGATTAGCCTACTAATCTAGCTCCAACATGGAGGTTTCCCGATAGGTTAAGCAGCAAAGTGCGAACACAATTTTAATGAAAGGATGCTTGTTTTCCGTTTTCGAGAGTAATCGACAGAATTCCTCCTTATTTCGGTTTATTTTTTCCAACATAATGAAATTAATCCGATGACATTATGCCTTATGAGTTCCAGAATTCATTTTTGAATAACAATCGAAGAGCAGAATAAGTCACGACTTCGTATACACACCGCTGGCCTACTTTTTGATCAAGGACAATCAGGCCAGGGTACCATGAGGAAGCTAGAATTTACAAGGAATTAGTGTCTTGTTTTGAAAATTTGAATTAAACGGTGCCAAACAACGGAAATGTGTGGAAGACATCGAAATAACGGATCGAGTAATGCGGGACCATCTAACTCGCCCTTTAGGCTTCTTTAATGGATTTGTTCCTCTCACATGAAGGGGGTGATGTGGCAAGCAGTTTCAGTCTTTAACCTACACTTAACAAAAATGCCAAACTACTCCCTTTATTAATTCTTCTTGACAATTTCCAGAAAAAAATTGCAAAGAACTTTGATGACTAGGAACAACGGAATTTGTTTGATTGCTGCAAACGTTTGGTAGCTTTTCTGGAAACACTGTAGTTTTTTAGATATTGTGCGATATCTATGTATGTAGATGTGGTTAAATACCTGTGACGCAAAATAGGTGCCCCTGTAGGTATGTGATGAGCTAGGAGTCCCCAGAAACACTATATGAACGCTAGTGGTTTTGCCTTGAGGACAACAAACACTTCAGAACATCCGCCTGTGGAATTTTCCGTCGCCACCTTTTTTCTCACAACTAAATCGAACTATAACCTTGACAAGTGGTACAAATTCTTTGAATAGTAGAGACCACTGCTTGTTTTATGACCACCTCCCTGGTGACCTAAGTTCAGGACAGAGAAGCTGCGAAGCGATAAAATCGTAGATTACCATTTTTGAATTGGCATGTTTTTGTTGGACAGAAAGAGCTTCTGAAGCTGGGGAAGGTGGCGCTCCTACCGCAAGGTTCCTAAGGAATGTGATGGGTGGTGTACCGTTTGCCAGCAGAGTTGTCGAAGTTCAAGGCAGATCTTGCAAGCGAATTTTGGTCGATTTTCGCCGTGCACAAAATGGACCTTTGTGCATTTTGAGTTTTTCCTACTGGAATATCTTCGACTTTTCGGAACAAATAAGAATAACGTATAGGTATGTTTAGTGTACTCCTTTGAAATAGCAGCATAGATTGGATCGTCCAGCAAGAATTCCACAAAACCCAAAGAAAATGCTTCAAAAAGTGCATGTCTGCTTTTCACTGAAATGGAAACCGTCTTGCCAGAGCTGGACAGCGAAATCGGTAGGTGCCTGTAGAAAAGGAGGTGTTCCGAACCAATTTGCCTGTGGTCTTATTGGAAAAACATGCGAGAAACGAAAAATGCAGTGATCGTGAATTTTCGAATATTTTCTGCCTTCCAAGTGCACCCATTGAACCTACAGCAAAGACGAGCTTTTGCACCAACCTTATATGTGTATTAATCCCAACTTTCAGATCTACCTATTGGGTTCGTGTTCACCACCATTTTGTCTTCCTTCAACAATTCCGACAAGTTCAATGTGGAAATAAATGTGTCGAACAAGTCGTCGTTCCTCGCTTGTCTTCAGTTTCCCAAGAGCATTGGAGCGGTGCGATTTCGTTTTTTTTACCTCTGGGCTAACGCTACTCTAGAGAACGTCTTGCAGGACTTATTGTTTTCAAGAGGACTGTCCGTGCTGTACCCGACAGATCACAAGAAACTATAATGGCAGTAACCATTGCTGTGAAAATTGCAAAATACTACGGGTCGCCACCTCTTGACAATGTTCTTCCTTTGAGAGAAAATGGAACGCAGACGGAACGCGTCGAAATGCGAACGACGGAAACGCAGGTGAGTTATAGCATTTTATTATGCACCTAAACACGGTAATATGACTACTCATTTCGCTTAATCACACATACCTAGCGCTGAGTACTGTTTAGGTACGACGTCACTGCACCAGCACTGGATCAAATACAGAACTCCACCTTTTATCTGCTGCCGAACTCGAGAACGCTGTTACGAATGTCGTAGTACAACATCTTTCGATCAAGGAAGATAAAGAAACAAAGGAAACGAGGGTTGAGAAGACGCCAACTGCAATTGTTCAGCCTATTCCAGCCACTCGAAAACAAGATGATCTTCGTCTTGGGAAGAACCTGGTCCCTCGCTTACAAAAATTACGGGTTTTAGACAAAATGATAGATGAAAGAGCGGCTCTCGTGGATCAGTTCGATACGAGCCTCTTCAGGATGGAACTTGCACTCAAACGGGAATTTATAAAGAAGTCTAGGGTGGAGCTAACAAAAACGCCCAAAGCTGACGCTGCGAAAGAAATCAAGCCTGAAAAGTTGCCAAAATTAAAAACATCCGAGAAAGAAGAAGTCGAGAGCGTGATGAGCTCTAAGAAACCATCTTCTGCAGAGAAGCATGAACAAAGTCCATCTACACAGTCATCTCCTGAAAGCAACTCGACCACTTCCGTGTCGGAGACCGAGGAGGAGGAGGAAAGCACTACCGGATCTTCTTCAA
This sequence comes from Ancylostoma duodenale, assembly GCA_000816745.1. NCBI lineage: Eukaryota > Metazoa > Nematoda > Chromadorea > Rhabditida > Ancylostomatidae > Ancylostoma > Ancylostoma duodenale. Next base: position 22,452 of record KN728506.1, read on the forward strand.
CTGCAAGCAGTAGCAGCACATCTTCCTCTCGAGAGACAGTTCTGAGAAGAAATTCTGCGTCGTCTCCGAGTACGCTGAAGGTGGCGGATCAGACAAGGTGATTTGATTCGTTTTTTCTGACTCAAATCATAAGGAAGATGTGTAGCACCAGATAGACGGAAATCAGTGGCGGGAGGTTATGAGTGATATTTATAGAAACTCAGTTTTAACTCACTTCGCGCTCAATACTTATTTTCATCATTTATTCGCAATTTTTTCTTCAGTTATCGACATTTACGAATAATTTGAAAGGGTTCTACATGCAAGACTCCCCCCCCCCCCCCCTTCACTCCGTTTATCACAGCCACTGACAGAAGGATGGAACTTGTGCGAGCGAAGATATCTGCTGTTTTCCTTGAAATATCTGGTCAATTATGGAGTGTCGGATTTTTCTAAGTGATAAGTTTGACAGTGAGTATCATCAAAGGCTTTCTTTGTCACGTTCAATTTCTCCCTTCACTATGAAGATACATCCTATCTCTTCGAAAACCGGTTGCTGGGTTTTTGGTCTTGATTTTGATCGAGATAAACAATATTTCCACAGCTTGATCCTCAAAAATAAGTGCCAGTTTTCGACCAGTTTTCGCAAGATCACGCTGCTTGAGCACAAGATTAGCGGACACCTCAGGTACAGAGTGATAGAGTTTGATGTCATTAACCAGGATCACCCAGAAATCGTCTAGGCTCATCATTTGTTCGTGGCTCTATAAAAAACCATTAGAAAGTGCTAGCCAGAATAGTCGAAGATGAAACTACTATCAAAAGGTTACATCAACCTACTGGGCAGAAGATAAAAATCTATTCGTGCATATATCAAAACGGCAGTTATATTCACAACAACCTGAGTACTTTCATTCAGATCCACCACCGCCATGCCAGCGGCGCCGCCAGTAGAACGGACTACGCAGCACTCGCTTTCGCCTACGTCTCTCTACTTAAAACAGCTTCGAGAGAAGATACTGCAGGAGCGGTTACATAAGATTTAGGTGTGACACTACCTATATATAGATGAATGAATCCTTTGTAAATCTTTTCTCTTGCATTGGAACTTCCTTACATTATTCAAACAATTCAATGAAAAACAAAAAGCCTTCGACAACAATATCTGGAACACTTTATTTGTTGCCTGTTAGGATAAAATTCGCTGTCGGTGCTCTGATAGAGACAATACTGCTCACGGGATGTCGAAAACCGACGGTCCGCAGAGTCGCCATCGCTCACCATCATTTCGCCTCAACTTCCTTAGAACTGCCCCAATCAAAACGGTTTGTCACCATTCGACTTGCCCCGACGGGATCTTTCGAAGGTAAGGTCAGACAGGTTCAGGAGTTTTCGCCTGATGACACAGGAGATCTCATAATGCAAAGGATCTCTCGCTAGGTATTTTATATGTTCCAAAGTAAGCGACAAAAACTTTTATGCACCCTTCGAAGCGTTATACACATCGGCACTATGCTTAGGAATATTTGAATTTTTCTCGAACAGTCGAATTTCGAATTTGCCCGATTTTTGAATTTTTCGAAACATTGCGAAAGAATGACAGACGCTCAACTTCCTCGAGCATTTGGCGCACAGTACACGTGCACAAGTGCATGTGACTCCCGTGTGGCGGGAGTCACGAGTGTCAAGGTAGCGCGATAAAACGCTCGAATGGGCATCCCGATTTCGCGGATTTCTCATATGTTTCGGAGTATTATGAGTTCTAGGTTCCCCCTAGATTCCCTCATAACTCGGAAATCCAGCATAAACTCAAAAAATGGTGATTATAGGGAGTGCTGCGTTTAAACAGTCCTTCAGAGTTCTTCAACCGTTAGTCCTTCAACGATTCCTAATCATTTCGCGGTCAACACGCTGCTTTTGAAATCAGTATTCATGTTAGCTCATTACAGTCTTCCTCAAAAATTCTTGCCTGATGCTGAACCGCCCGTCAGCTTGGCCACGTCACCCCACGTATGATAGGTGATGCGGCACGGCTTAGCAGATGGGCGGTGAAGCGTGAGGCAAGTATTTTTGAGAAGGACTAGCACTGTATGTAGTTTCACAAACAACCATTTAATGTATATGACAGCAAAACTATTATACTACATTCACTCACTAACGACAAATTATGCGGCAACGACGAAATTGCAAATTACAAAACAAAAAAACAAGTACGAACATGTGGCAATCCGATAAGGAAACTACACAAAATCTGGCACAATTCTAGTATTCACAATTCAATTATCAAAAGGGGATCGGGAACTTTCTACGGATGTAGAGGGCATCCAGTGCCTCGTTCAGTACGGTTTCTTTGTAGAATGTATGCATTTCCTTCGCCAGGTATACAAGAAGTTTTCCGCAACCGGGATTTTTCACGAACGCCATGACTAGCATCTTGTGCAGCACCGTGTGAAACGCCCGCATGCCGTTGATCTTTCCAATTTTATCCCAGTGCGGAGCCCAGAAAGACTATTTCTTCCTTTCATCATTGGAAAACAAGAATGTCTATGACCGTCGAAGAACAAATCGAGCAGTAGAAGAGACTTTTCTGAAAGTTATACTGTATTAAGTTATTATTCAAAATGTGTTTGAATACGTGCACAGGAATATTGTTAGATCTGCTCTTGTTCAGAATAATAGTTTTAAAGTACACCAGAAAATAGAGAAGGGAGAATGTTTCGTCTCAATTTGGTCCACAATGTGTTGTACGTTTGAGAGCTTACCTGAGGTTTCTACGAGTTTCATATACAGTACCGGCCAAAATTATGTAGCCTTTTAAATTTTCCTCTATAACTTTCGGTGGAGTAAAGCTTTGCTTGGAAAGAAAAAAAAGCAACTTTTTGTGACTTGAACTTCTAGGTGCATTGTGTCCGAATTAACATCGTAACCAAGAAAGAGCCAATTTGTAGAAATTCTTTCATTTGTTTACTGCTGAAATGAACTCAAATTTGATTCGTATACTTCGATCAGTGATCTGAAAGCACACGTGTTCATCCAAATATGAGTCGAATCTATTACAAGGAGTCCAATTCTTGTTAAAATACTAACCATAAAAGCCCTTGTAGATTTTGACTTCCTTCAAGATTTTGACTTCCTGAATAAACATTTCGTCCAAAGGAAATTAGCTGAAAATATGGTACGATGTCATTCCCGTTCTATTACATGTGAGTGCCTACAACATCCATAAAAATATGAGTTTCGAAGATTTACTCTAAACGAAGTTATGAGGGAAATGAAGTAGACTCGAAAAGGCTATATGATTTTGGCCGGTACTGTATGTATAATGGTTCAATGGTTTCTTCAGTCTTCCCGATTGGTGCCACTTTAGTCGTGACATTGTTGAGAACCGTGTTAGACTAAGAGTATAGGTTAAATTCAAAAGTTAAAGGTTAAAGGTTAAAGGCTAAACCAGAAAAGCGAGTACCAAAGGAGGGTCCAACCCGCTTCCCATTGGGTACACGCAGCGTTTAAGATGCCCGAGCCACGGTTGGCTATTTCCAGAGAGTCTGGGTGCGGAGGCTAGCTGGATTTACCCTCAGATGGATAGATTTATACTGCGTATTTCAGGAGGGAAGCGCAATAAGTAGGCACTTGTAATAAAGAAAGAATATGGGTTTCAACAAAATATGGGAAAGCAGGAGTTGAAAATTCTGAATGCCATACGAATGAAATTTGACCTGCACCTAGAGAAAGAAGTTGAAGGATTCCGTAACAAGAAAGAATAATTGGAGGTCTCTTTCTTTTCCAAATCAAAAATTATATGAGTTAATCTGTGATTTATGTTGTGTTATCCTACTGTGCATCGTACACTGTATTCTCACAAGGACATATCCATGTAATGAAATAAATAAATAAATTTTCCAACTGGAACTAATTTGAACCAACTTAATTCATCTTGTTTCTCTAATATTTAGGTTTTGCAAAAGATTGGGAGTACGAAAACTTACTCAATAGAGACATCAGTCGTTACAAACTATCAGATCGGATACAAAACTTTGAATTCAGCCTATCCGAGGACGCCAGTGCTGAAGAGAGAGGCAGAATATCAGAAGGCCAATTTGATGAGGATCATTGCAGACGAGCTATCGAAGACCTCGACATTGGTCGCGAATTCCGTGAGGCGTCCTTCACAAACATGGACTTGCCACTATGCCGCCGTTATGCATCCAAAATTAACAGTGCACTGCGACAATGGTTACAGCATCCACAGCACTCCATTCTCCTCATCCGCATGGTCCCCCGCCAGTATCACCGACTACAACGAAGCTCAAGCATCTGATAGAGCTAAGGTGGCAAAGTTTCTTGGATTCGACGAACAACGGCTAGAGTCCAGTTTGAAAGAACTCCATAACGACCTCTCAAAACCTCTACCAGCTGAAGCTTGAGAACTCCTCCAACTAGCATGAGAATCCCTCACCTATTACATCCCAGCGTTCCAAAAACTTATGACAACGAAACCTCCTCGCGTTACACGGAGGAAGACCCTTCTTGGCTTCTTCAATAGGATCATGGAAATACTAACAAACACGGCCGCTGTAGAACGGGGATTCTCCCTCTACGGTTTCATAAGGGAGCCACGTCGCTCTTCCACTTCTCTCACCAATATGGAAACGTATATGAGGTGTGCAAGTTTCAAAACATTTTCTATCCTCATTCAAAAACTCTTTCTCCTCTTTCAGGATTGTGATCAACAGCCCCGATAAGCCAGCTCACTACTATTTCAACAAATTTTTGAAGAGGTGGGAAGAACAAGGTCACCTTCCATCTGATCACCCTGGAGGAGCCAGGGGCCCTGGCAAGAAAACAGAAGAAGATAGAAAACAAGAGAGAAAATATGAGTCTATCTTCTCCTTTTCCTCTTTCTATAATCATTCTACTTTTCGGATTATGATGAGACACCTATTGTGACCTCGGAGTGATAAGAAAATGAAATAAAAGTAGTCGCATATATTCTCTGTTCCAGTGAACTTTCAACAACATTTATTTTCTTTCTCAAAAAAAAAAAACACGCAACACATCGGTGCACCGGTACGAGGTAGCTGCGAAGGTAGCTGAGAGAGCGGCGTGAGCAGATGTTGCTCTCGTAGCCACGGGTTCCCTAGTATGCGCTTCTCCATAGACCTTCTTCGCGAGCTCGATGAAGGAGCGGATGGAATGCTGGCAAACAACGCCAGCTATCCCCACTGCAATCCCGAGGACGAAATACTTGAACGACCTCAAAATATTCTATTTCCCTCAATTTAAATAACTAATATATTTTCACAAAATGTATTACAAATTTATATTGAAAATTATTATATTGGAACTCACTCATCGCAATCATCGTCCAAGATTTTACACTGCTGCTAACAGACATTGAAAAAGTCGGCCGCCGAATAACACAGTTGGTCACTCACTCAATCACTCACTAACTAATTAACCCACTAACGCACTCACTCAACCACTCACTAGCTAATGCACTTACTCACTCCCTAACTAACACATCCCCTATCACCAATCATCATGACTTATAATAACGGGCTTACTTTGTGTGTCACGCGTATATGTGTGTGTGTCTGT
>KN728507.1:0-11145 GCA_000816745.1 Ancylostoma duodenale
TTTTGGAATCGTTCTACAACTCGATTGTGTCTCTACGATACCTTGATTGGTCAGACCATCTTTTTCAAAGTCTGTTTTCTTCCATGGCGGCATCGACTTTTTCGGATCGGTCCGCATCGCTAAGAGGTCCAGAAAACAGGAATTTCGAGGGTTTCGGCTGTTTTCAGCACTGTGACAGTATTAAGCCCTCCCAATTACCCCGAGTTGTACGGAAACCTCGAAGTCGAAAATTTCCGTGGGTGGGTGCTGCCTACAAGTATTCAACTCCATGCTGCCCTGTAAACATGGTTTTTCCTATTTGCTAGTGCACTTCTATAAATCACATACAACTAGACTGAAAACGCCTTGACATTAATTGGAAAACAAATCCGATAAATTTACTTGAGCGCTACATTTACGTGGACTAAAAACAAAACATCTACACGATTGAAATTTATGTGTGCCATAATTTTAGCTACAGAGGCAAGCTTGTTGAGGCAATCATTAGCGAAGTTTTCATGTTGTATAATCGCAACTCGGACCTTTTTAGCTCTTTTTGAACCTGTGTTGTGTCGTGTATGTGACGGGGAATCTTGTTTTTCCCCATATCTGAAAGCGGTTGTTACTATTTCTTGATAAGTCCTTTTACTATTACACATTATTATTATTACACATAGAAACGGCCCCCGAAGCTGCATTAGAGAGCACAGAGTACTTAAGTATTTACTAGTTTGAGCATATACACCCAACAAGGGTATATAAACAGCAGCTCTGATATGTTGGGGAGCTAGATGTACAGGTTCAGACGTGCTGACTCGTGGTGTTTCCCATACGACCTACGACCGGAGCGGCGAGGTATTTTTCGGCGTGAAAGTTCTATAATTAAGTTTTTCCTGGAGATCTACACCTCCTCTTCACACTCCACAAAGGTTTTCGCGGAAGAACTGCTGCAGAGAAGAATAACCAGCTGAGTTAATACGTTCGCGTCAGAGCCGATTTTGAACGCACCGCCGCGTGGGACATACGTGCTTTATCCCGTGCTCGACCGGTCTTGCACGTAGTATCACGGGGTAACAATTGTTCCCCTCAATGTAGAACGCTAACTTTTTGTCGTGAAAATTATGTTTACGGTCGTAATTCTTAAGAATTCCTTTCCATGCTTGTTATCTACTGTTTTGTTACTACCATGGTTTTTCTGAACGTTTACCGTCCAAGTTCGAAAAACCAATGAAAAATTTCGAGTCCAATCATTCCGAAAATTTCCTGATTTCCTTCTCTTCTCTAATTCTCTATTTTTTTTCCACATCACCTGCATACTATCTCTCCCAAAGGTTTGAACATGTAAATAATACAGGTTTTCTGGAAGATTTGCAAGGATTCCAACAGTGTGCTTGTCTGGAAGAAATCTATTATATTTACAACAATTCTAAAGAAAATGAGAACAGGGATCGGGTGAGCGAGCTGTACATATCCTTGTGCTATCATTTGAACAGAGGATCTCAATTTCACGATTCAACTCTTGTCTTACGAATCCGTTACGTGCATTTCTCAGACACAAACCCAGTGCACTTCTCGTTTTTTGTGCTTCACTTGGGGACGGACGCTGCGACGGGCTACAATTCCAATTACACGTCAATAAACACAACATACATATCACACGACATGAAATAACATTGTTAGCTCCACAGACGCCAGCTACAATTCTCCATCATGAAAAACATTTAAGTTCCTTTACGTTGACACTTTCTACGAATTTGGGATTCTCTGGAATTCACAGCATTTCTTATACTCATTACCATAATGATGACGCAAACATGAAATAAATATGTTGAAGGAAAATATCCGCATCTTGGATGGGCAAAACTAACCTTCTTAAAAGTTTCATTCCGTGTTGGAACACTACATACACAGAGCTCGACGTAAATATCTTATCAACGGTATGTGAAAGTCAATCTATATTTATCCTGGGCATGATTATTGCAAACTTTTGCGGTATTTCAGTGTTAGGCAAGCCTTCTTTCCAGTTATTTCACTTATTGGCTCCTCCATGCCTGAATGGAATATTTCATATTTCACCTGTCAAATGGTGCAAGGTAAAAGGAAAATTCGCCGAAAGAGGTCTTGCATGCATACTGGTATTTCGATAGGATTTCATTCGGTACGCGCGACGACTAATAAATAGTACAAACCATTGCGTTACCGTTAAATGTACCGAGTGGCCCAAAATTATGGGAGCAACCCGCGAGCTTCTACATTTTCGAATTGTCCTCAACCATTGTTTCTTCAGCATACTTCCAATTTTCTCCTGTAAGGTCGCCCTAGTCCTGTACTTTCAACATTTACATGTAAATATTGAAAGTTTAGAACTGCTAAAAGGGAAGTGCACGAAATTAAGCTGGGCTTTCGAACCGAGACATATATGGTTGGAAGGCTTGTCCCAAACGATGACACAGATTATACTTGAATTTTGCTAAATGGTTAATACAAGCTCAAAATTCCAGTTGATGCAATGCTGACATGAATCTCCCTCACTTACAGCTCAGCAGCTGGATAGCCGAGTGGATGGCGACGCAGACCCATGGGATAAGGCTTGGGGGTTTGTATCCCGTCCGCGGATTTTGTTTTGCAAACTTTAAATCCTAACCTTGAATAGGATGAGGAGCCGTTCCGGAGATGAATGATTATTGATTTTACACTATGTAAGTCACAGGACTCTGACCAAATTTGGCCAGCAAAAGCGCAACCACGCGTAAGCAGTCAAAAATTCAAGGCGGTTAGTGAGTGAGAAAATGAGTGAATAGATTATATGGCATATCAAAATACTTGTTCTGTTCAGCGACATTAGCTTAACACCCAGTATGAAGCAATTGTCCATTATTTCCGAAACAGCGCTCGTAGTCGTTGTTCATCTATCTTGGCTCCTCACCCTGTTAAAGGTTAGGAATAAAAGTTTGCAGGACAAAATCCGTGGACGGGATGCAAACCCTCGACCGTTGTCCTATGAGTCCGCATCATTATCCACTCGGCTATCCAGCCACTGAGCTGTCAGTGAGGGAGATCCATGTCAGCATGCAGGAAGTGGAATTTTGAGCTTGTATTAACACATTTAGCAAAATTCAAGTATAGTCTGCAACATCGTTTGGGACAAGCCTTCCAACCATATATATCTCGTTTCGAAAGCACAGCTTAATTTCGTGCACTTCGTTTGTAAGATGAGAATGTTTATTATCATGCGGTAATTCACGAAACGGAATCTCATCAACATAATAAAATGAAAAACTTCAAATAAAAACAAATAGTGACTGTAGTAATGCGAAAATTTTCGGTCTGCATAAACATGATCGAAAAAAAAATCCCTGACAATCTGTGCATATGTGCCCTCACGTCGATGTTCTCGCTCAAATTTGCGTGAATGGTGTTTCTGAACTCCAGCTTTTTCCATCCCAACGGTGTCCATGAATCTGGGTTACGCAGTGATTTGATGTCGTGAGGAGTTCGAAGCAAACCCTAGTGGAAACGAACGGTTAAGGTCTGATACACTTTGAAGGGTGCTAAGAATGAGTAACTTGAGCTCAATTCATTGAATTAATTGTTTGCAAATCAAATTCTTTCTCAAAACCTCATTGAAGTCTTGAATTAGTAAGTTTTGAGTAAAATCCTTGAGTTAGACTATGGAACACATGAGACTGCTTTCGTGCCACCCGTACGTCACAGCTGATAGAGAGTACGCCACCATGCGCAATCGCTCGACTGAGGATACGGGCTCAGTTGACTTGACATTGTTCTGAAGGACTCGAAACTTGGGTATTGCACATCCTCTGTTTGATTAAAATGCACCACATTTGCTGCAGTGAACCTCAGTTTGTCCCGCATAATACAGTTGTGGTGCGGTAACTGACGTCTCATCTACAATATACCCTACTCCTTGAGTCGTCTTGCTCTTTCCTCACGCCTGTTTTCATTCCACTCTTGCCCCTCTCCATCTGTCTCCAATCCTTCTTTGCACCCTCATGTGTGCCGCATATCGTTCCCTTTGTAACCCAAGCTCCCTTCCTTCTATATCTTCCATTCTTTGTCTACACCTTTCCACGACTTATGACCTCACCCGCTCTGTTTCCTCTTCCGACTCTAAAAATCTTCCCACCCTCATCCTCACTTTACTGGCATCCCTCCTTTCCTGCATCATCACTGTTCTTCTTGCTCTCATTCTTTCCCCATCCCCGTTCCATATCGTTTATATACCTTTCCTCCGCCGCCTCAGCTGCCCGTCGTTCCCTAATATCGTCCTACTCCGTCGGTCCACCTCTTGTTCATTCCACGATCACGTGGAAAACTAACGCCACGGCTCCGAATTTTCCTTACAAACCCCTTTGGGTTAAACAGGTAAAGATACATCCTCGTGCCCATGTTCACCACAAACAAACGTGTCAGAACATTTCTTCTTTCCTTTTTACCAAGTATGTAGCCTCGCCCACGTTTTCCACGACTCAGCAGGTGAAAACGTGTTCTTTTTTCAGCTTTTCTCGTTTGAACAGTGTCTGTGCACTCTCACTTGCTTATGCTTTCTCAAAATTGCTGCACACGCACGAGTCACAAAAAGTGTTTAATATACAGAACTTTGATGCTAGGAGGTTGCTGTAAATCGCGTGCAAATGCACTTTATACGCGAGGTTGTCTCTGTCACCGTAATTTTAGGTCACTATGTACCTGTGGGCATTTCTCAAAGGAATTGTATCTTTTCGCCCATTTGTGTATTAATTTGTATTCCAGATTTTTCCCAGTAAACAGAGGACATGTGCATACAGGGGACGTCGATCACGATCAGTATTCCCGCGGAATGGCGCGCCGCACCACCCACGCGGCGCGGCGGACTGGCTGGGTGCTGCGGCTGGCGGATGTTGCCGGGATTTTCAGCTTTCTTTAGTTTCTGCGACAATTTCATTCATTTGTACTGACGTGCAAGCAATGGCAAATAGCATTTTCGTAGGAGACAAACTGCAAGACGATATCTTCCTCAAACTCAGATATTAGAACTGAATCGGTGCCACTCTTTCTCAGACATTTACCAAGAAGGCCCATAAATGAGTGAAATCCCCGCAGAAACTATAGAAAAGCTGAAAATCGTGGCAACATACACCAGCCGCACCAACCAGCCAGCCCGCCGCGCCGCGTGGGTGGTGCGGCGCGCCATTCCGCTGGAATACTGATCGTGATTGACGTCCTCTGTAGATTAGCATAGATTCCGTCGACTTGTCTCGTAGACAGAATGGTACAAACCTGCTCAGGTAACTCAACCTTATCATCCAACATTGTCAAATCTCCGGAGAATGTTCTCGAAATGCTAAATGGTGTAGGTGCTGGGACTTGGTATAGCAACATACTTGAACATCTGGTCGCTTGAAAATCTTCATTTATTATCACATCTAGCGTGCCCACCAAGCTCCCGTCTTCGCCAGCTGACTCCTTGTGCTTCTCTTTGAGGAAAAACTCTTTGACCTAAAATAAGTGACAGCATTTTTATACAGGGTGGCCAACATTAAAAATTATGGTCATAACTGTAAAGACACCCGAAAAGCGCATTTTAAGCGAATTCGGAGGCATGTTGTGTCACTCAAGTCGATCATTCAACTTTAAAGAGAAGATAACATCAGGTCGCAGATCTGTCAAACAGCATCCACACAGGCTTGGAAGCAGTGTCCAGGCAAAACCTTTGAGCTTGAGTGCTCATTAGATTATGATAGTGGGTCGGCTCCTTCGGCAATTGTCAAAGTTTCAGCAAAAAAGTCACAGAAATAGATGATAAATCCGCCTTAGACCCAATACCCAAACCCATCTCCAGTGCCCAACCCAATGCTCGAAAGTTTTGCCTGAACACTGCCTTAAGCATTCTCGGTCATCCCGCTGATAGCTGCACTTATGGGAGATCATCCGGGTCATTTCGACCAGTTGAAGTGCATTCTCCAACTACCTCATATCTCACTGGGATTGCAAGAAGAATTCGTCTTCAGAACCGAACAAGCTAACGGTCCTGCGAACCGATAGCCGGTGAATTTGGGGTGTACTTACCGGGTCCGTGGAATCTTTATGTTTATTTAGCTCCCGTCTCTATTGCTTCTTCCTACGTCTGATTTCAGTGGAACTTGTTTCTGACTCATAGGGCTTTTGAAAGGTTATGCAAAAATATTATCTTTACAATGCTAATCCTTTAAAACGAAGCGACTACATAGAAATACTACAGCGACAAAAATGGGCTGTACATTCAGAATGACCTTGAGCATGGACTACTCATAAGATTTTAATTTTGTGGGTGAATAGTGGAAGTGCAGATCTAAAGCTGACAAATAAACGCAGGTAGTCTTCTGGAAGATGGGTCAACTTATGGGAAAATTAGAAGTATGAACTCTCATCTGCTGCAGCATAATTTCGGCCCGCCTCTAGTTTGACTAGACGGCGTAGGGCTACAAAAAGTAAATTTCCACCAACTTCACTTTATCCCAAGTCAAGCGCTGTTACACTACGAAAATTAAGGAAATTAAAGTTCGAAATGTTCCCGTAAGTGTAGAAATCATCCGCATTGGCTCTGTTAGGCTTCTACTTGCCGTCAAAGCGCATTCCTTCCGAGATGGAAAAAGACTCCGCAAGGGCGAGGAACAACAACATATGGTGATTCAGAAACCTTGACGCATGTCGTTTCGGAATCCAGCGGCCGGGGAGAGACTGGATCAAGTGTGTCGAGTTGAATCTAAAATAAAATAAAATCAAAAATAAGTTAGTGTTCAGGATCGATTTGATTTTTTCTTCGACATTTAGACGAACTTTAAGCACGCTCTCGCATTCTCGCACATTCATTGTAATGACCTTCCCACGATATCGTGCTAGACTCGCTATTTTTCCCAATCTTGTTCGCAATGACTCTTGGTTCTCATTTGCTCGTTATTGAAAACAATTTTTGCGAAATCCGAGCGAATTGGCAATAGGTGCGGAGTGCAGACAACACACTCTCTCATAATGCATTTCGTCATTAGTTCTTAGAAAAAGCCGTGAATGCCTATTGTGTGTGGCTTTTCATAGGAATTTCTTCTCAGTTGTAGTTCTATCGAATGACATCACGACAGTACAAGTGGATTCCATTGGATTAACACTCCGACATAAACATCTTTTGTGTCTGATGAAAGCCCTCAGGTCTTGATACCAGCGTCATATTTTACCGAAACAAAGCTTTCATAATCAAAATATCTTCCTAGGAAGGTATGTTACGTGCTCCCAGGTTGAATTAGTGCAGAACTATTTCCAGTCATATGTTCTATTTTTATATATTAGTCTGGCAACTTGCAGCACTATTTCCAGTCTTATGTTCTGTTCATATAAGTGGCAACTAAGTTTTCGGGCTTGGTGAGACCAAACACGGAAAATTTTATTTCAAAAAAAGGAGAAAGCGAGAATCAATTGTTTGTTGTTGAATTGAATTGTTTCAACGAACTCAGTTGCTAGACTAATATTACTCACCAGAAATTGACTTTTTAAAGTACATTTGAAACAGTGCATGTTATGATGAAGAATGAGCATTTCTACACATCTTGCACCTCTCCACTTTTACATGAGCTCCTTCTTTTCACACCATTGTCCTGCAAGTACACGCTATACTCGATTACAGTATCGAAGAAATCATTCATCGCCGTGAAAAAGTAACGTCACGTATGCGAGAAAAGATTCCAAATGGAGATTCGTAGAAAAAAATGTTTAATCACGTCAGTGCATCCTCACCCTTAGTTACGGGTGAAGATGAAAATTAAGAAAAACGGAGCAGCGGAAATAGGCCTCCATCGATCATCGTTTTTTTCGAATTTGATTCAAAATAGCGCGAATTTGTTTTTTTTTGTGGCATTCATTTGAGGCCACAATTATCCGAGCGACAATCTATGAAGTATGTATTGGTCATGCATCGACATCTCACAGAAGTAGTGCGGGTAGTGCGATATGGTTTCCGAACAGGTCCTCGCTTTTCGCTCTGAAATGCCTCCGCCTAGTTTCTTATGAACAGGAGCTATGAGTGGACTTAGATACTCTAGCGGAGATTCCGATGCAACAGAAGGAAAGGGTTTCAGCCAGTTAGTGCCATCAGTAGTCTTTAGATACCCTTGAGCAAAATGTAACGGATCTCACCCCAATAGAAGCAAAGGAGGAAACCGTCCTTCTTCTTCTGTAGGACTAGTGCAAAGATTGCAATTTATCTCATCAATAGGGCAATAAGGAACCTCTCTTCTTCTTCGCGACCTCTCTTCTTTTCCAGTTCTGGCTCACGAGGCTCAAGATGGAATTATTCATTTGCATCAGAAAGTCTACGAACCTCTTTGTAATTGTGATAAATGCAAGATATGGGTTTGTTTTCAGACAAGACTTACATTCGAAGGCCAACAAACAATTTTAATTAATAAAGGATGAATTTCGAGATGAATGAACGAAAAATACGCGAGATCTGCTCGATTTTAGGCGAACTACAAATTCGAGCAAATTTCGCTTGTATTTTGGATAGGCTTCAGCAAATTCTTCCGTAATTCAGTAGAAGTCTCTACCAAAATTCACTCATATTTCGCGTAAATCCGAGTGAATTCTTTGAAAATTCGAGTAAAATTTGGCTTATTCTCCGTGTATTTCTTCCAAAAATAAATTTTTGAATTTTTTGGTTGAAGTTGATTTGAATTAATAAATGAATGATAAAAAATAAGTAAAAACTGAAAAAAGTATCGAATGAGGGGGTGGGACCTTGTCTTTAAAAACTCTCTGCATACATGTATAATACATATGCTACTGCAGCATCGCTGATGCCAACCGTCTCCAATTAGATTTTCCCGAAAAAGGTACTCACAAGCAAGACAGCCACATTTCATAAAAATCCTGTCCTTTTCGTGGGACTGCTATCGTTCCGCACACCTCAGGAAGTCAGTCGTTCCTTCCTAATCTTTGTAGTCTATAAGTCACATGGTTGTAAATTTAATAATACACATGTGTTGCACTGACCTTTACATCAATTAGTACATTAATTTGATGAAACAGGTGAAACCTGAAGAAAAAATCTCTTTTTGTGAGACAAAGTGCAGTTTCTCGTTGTTATTATTTAAGCACTCCACTTCTTCTACAGTGTACTTGAACATCGTCAACGTATTCGCGCTCATTTTGTCTCACAGTGTTCTTCGTATGACATATTATTCGTATTAACGTATAACGTAATAATATTCGTATAATATAATATATAAGTGACAGTATTCCTATTAATACATTTCTTATAGGTATCTAGAAGGTAAACACCATTCAGAAATGGACACAGAGGTGCAACAAATTGATGGATGGAACTATGCCTTATATTCTCTCGAGATGACAATGAATTTATTATTTATTCCCGTTGATTTCGTACTTTTCTATATCTGTATTGCTCAGAAAAATCTTCATATCAACTTCAGGTAGGCACTTTTTTTCACATGAACTTCGGGTTGACTTCTCTTCCGTCTGAATTTCTGGAAAAGAGCTATAGTGACACAAATTTGGCAGAAATATTAGATACACATCGATTGTTGAAAATTCCAACCAGCATCTATTGCTTAAGATCCGCACTATTTATAACTGCTGCTGGATACTTCATTTGTGATATACACAGACTTATCCTAGTTCCAACGAGAATGTGTTGTATTGGTCTGCAGAATACAGTGCTTGTGGTATGTTAGAAGAGACATAACTATCGTTTCTATGATGGGAGAATTCTTCACATGTAGGGCCAACTATTTCACATGCAAAATACTGGTCTTAATATCATTTTATTTGGTATGGTGTTCGTTGTTATTGAGAGAGCGATTGCTTCGGCATCTACCAGTACTTATGAAGCACAATGCAAAGGTTATTTGGTGCCTAGCATACTTTGTGGTACAGTGGTGAGTTGGAAGTCATCGTTGCATTCTGTCCTGTATTTTGCTAGAGTAATATACTTTCGCAAAAGAAAAGAAGTCCTGCTGACCAATATACTTGTTGGACCAATATTAAGATCAGCGGACTTTTTTCCAGTCGTGTCTCGCTATAGTCGTTACAGCTGCAGGGAAACTAGTGCCTGTTACCATCTAGATCAAACAGGAATATCACCGCATAGTTTCTACTAAACTCTGAACTTTCTGCCCGCAGTAGATCCGCGGCACGAGGTCGATCCGCGGTGGAACGGTGGTTGCCCACGATAAATCCGCACGTGCTCGCGGTGGACAACCGGGAGTGACGCCACTCCCATGCTGTGCCCGCACATGCCTGCTGTGGATCCGTACATGTCCGCGGTGGACCCGCAAGAACATTGCTATGCGCGGTGGACCTGCACATTCCTGCGGTGGATCCGCAATAACGCTAATTCGAACATCAGGCGTGAGAACCACTCCATCGTCAATACACCATGGCCGAATGGATAAGGCACCGGACTTGGAAGCATCAGCACGCGAAAGAGGTTAGGTTCGAATCTTGTGATGTGCAAACGCTTGCAAAGTGAAGTGAGAATGTCACCGTAGACTTGCTTCTACCTCTCTTCGTGGGACACCCCAACATGGACCCTTTTTTTGACCATAATATTAAATGCAACACAGGCGCAGAAAGAGTATGCTTACGCTGGCGGCAACAAAATTATTAATAATGCCCATGAGTAATGTAATTCAGTAGATTCAACGCGAATTGAAGTGAAACCATGCAATGTATAGTTCAAAAGTCGCATTGCACTGTTTATACCGGTCTCTTAAAAACGCACAAGCCCGCGCTGGATCCGCTCGTGTTCGCGATGGATCCGCGGTATGTCCGCGGTGGATCCGCACATGCCCACGGTAGGCCCACACATGTCAGCGGTGGACCTTCACATGCCCGCGGTGGACCCGCTATACATCCGCCGGTGGATCTGCTCATTCCCACTGTGGCGAACCGACTCCCCACCTCGGGCATGTGAAGGTCCACCGCTGACATGTGTGGGCCTACCGTGGGAATGTGCGGATCCACCGCGGACATACCGCGGATCCATCGCGAACACGAGCGGATCCAGCGCGGGCTTGTGCGTCTTTAAGAGACCGGCATAAACAGTGCAATGCGACTTTTGAACTATAAATTGCATGGTTTCACTTCATTCCGCGTTGAATCTACTGAATTACATTACTC
>KN728508.1:0-19832 GCA_000816745.1 Ancylostoma duodenale
AGAGGAAGAAAAGAAGTCGTATACGACGATACCGCCCTTGCTGAGTCTCTTTCCGAACACGACTGGCTCATCATGGAAGACCCCACCGAGGACTACGAGATGCTTCTAGAAAAACTAAGAACCTGTGCTGAACGCGCTTCAAAACCCCGAATAACAAACTTGGAACGCATTTCGAAGGCTACCAAGGAATTGCTTGTTAAGCGGAGGGCTTTGAGGCTTGATCCGAATGCATCTCACATTGAGCAGTTGATAGCCAACGCCAGCTGCAGAAGAGCATTGCAGGAGGATCTGCAGAAGTTCAGGCGGAGGAAGGTTCTGGAAGCAGCAAAAGGGAGAAGAAGTCTGAAGAAGTGTCGAAAGGACCTTCGCGATCATAATGTTCCGTTGACAGCTCTGAAGAACGAAGATGGGATTGTCACGTCTTCCCATCGTGAGATGGAATCAATCACGGAAAGATTCCATACAAACCTTTTCCGTTCTTCAACAGCAGTGTCGAGCCCAAATATCCCCACTGGTGACAGACCACCTCAGATTCTTCCTTCGGAGGTTCGTGTTGCGATAAGAAGCATGAAGCCAGGCACCGCCCCTGGACCGGACCGTATATCGGCTGATCTATTGCGAGCAGGAGGCGATCATCTTCACGTCATTCTCGCGGCACATTTCTCATCTTATCTCCAGAAGGAAAGAATTCCGGACCAGTGGAGAACCTCACGCACCGTTCTCCTTCACAAGAAGGGAAACAGAGAGGACCTTCGAAACTATCGTCCGATATGTTTGCTGAGCGTACTTTATAAGCTTTTTACGAAGATTATTCGCGCACGCATATCGAGGACCTTGGATGAAGCTCAACCCCAAGAACAGACTGGTTTCCGTAAGGGATTCAGCTGCATGGACAACATCCAAACTGTTTCGAGGGTTATACTAGAGGTTTGTCGGGAGTACCGCCTTCCCCTCGTCCTAACCTTTGTTGTCTATGAAAAAGCGTTCGACAACATGGAAACAAACGCTATATTGTCAGCACTAGTCGACCAGGGAGTAGACGCGTCATATGTGAGAACATTAGCCGACTGCTATAACGGATGCTCCACAACGATACAGCTCTTTCAGCGCCCTTTAACCATTCCGATTGCGAAGGGGGTACGACAGGGCGATACTGTATCGCCGAAGCTGTTTACTGCCGCATTGCAGTGGGCAATGAGGTCACTCGACTGGGAGGAGAAAGGCATCCGGGTTGATGGACGGTTCCTCTCAAATCTTCGTTTTGCGGACCACATCGTCCTTTTCTCGAAAAGCACCTATGAAGCGGAGGCGATGCTTTGTGAGCTAAACGAAGTAGGGAAAAGAATAGGACTGCGAATAAATAGGGCGAAGCCCAGTTCATGAAGAATGCATACTGCGAAGGAGAGCGAATAGGACTGGATGGATCTGGCATAAAGGAGACATCGTCCTATGTGTACCTTGGAAGATCAATGAATATGGAGAACAACCTCATAGAAGAGCTAGATAGAAGAAGAAGAGCGGCGTGGGCCGCGTTTGGCCCTCTGAGGGAAGCCACAGATCAATTGGCGGACCCTGACCTCCGTGCTCAGCTCTTCGACTCTCCAGTTCTTCCAGCGCTCTGTTATGCTGCGGAGACGTGGGCGGACACTGCGGCCACGTCGAAAGCGCTACGTACCATACACAGAGCGCTTGAGCGTTGTCTCTTGGGGTACAACCGGCGTACGCAACGTCAGGCCGGGCTTCGCAGCTCCGATTTGCGACGAATATCTCGCCTTCGTGACTCGGCGGAATAAGTACCGAAGGCTAAACATAGATGGGCCGGTCATATAATGAGAAGAGAAGACGATAGGTGGACAAAAAGAACCTTGGAATGGATCCCAAGAGAAACGAAACGACCTCGAGGGAGACCACCGACGAGATGGGCCGATGTGTTCAAAATACGGATGGACCAGCTGAACGCTCAGCTGGAATGGAATCAGAACTCTCGCTAGCGTCGTCTACGATGTTCTTGGATGACGGTGGCGCGAGAACGAATCGAATGAAAGCGATGCTGGGGCCCGCACGACACGTGACGACGGGCCATCTAAGTATCTAAGTAAGTAAGTATGGAAGCAACTGATGGAGGCGCAGCCAGGGCATGCACAAGGGTTAAGGAGGCGGCGTTGAGGTGTGAGCGGAATAGGGCACACCGGAGGCGGTACTGTGGTGACGAAGAGGATACCCACAAACAGGTGGAGATGAAAGGGAGTGGAAGCCACCTGAGCTGGAATCGAAATCGAAGGTCGTTAAAGAACGTTGCCGAGCAGATGGAACCACGTACGGAGAATACAGGAGAACAAGCAGGACTCGGAGCCAACGGGGCCAAGATGCTTCATGTGCCAGGGGCGAGGGCACATCGCGGAGGATTCCAGAAAGGCAACGACGTCACAAATAATGGTTTCACAAAGCACACATCCGAAGGAGAGCACGGCGAAACGCCACAGTAGTGCGATTTCTGCAATCGTACAGAAAGTGGCATGCCAATGCATCAAAAGAAAAGGAAGAAACGACACGAAGAATCCAATTCTACTGTATGGAGGAAAGGCGAATGTGACTGTTTACCTGTGGGGACGAAGGCCAGTGGAAGCCCTGCTGGACTCTGGTTCGGAGATCTCCATAATACCGGCCCGGATGTTACAGAAAGCAATGGACGAGGGAGAAGATGTGGATGCATTAACTCGACGAATACCTAAGGACAAATCAAGAAGGATCGTTGATGCATCAGGTCGCCCATTGCGGTTTGCAGCAGCATTGGTAACTGCAATCGGACTTCAAAAGGTCGAACAAGCAGATGTTGCGATGCACCTAGGACGTATACTAATGAGGACGTGCTTCTACTTGGAAGCAACACACTTGAAGCAATGTGTCTCTATTTCATGAGAACGGAGGATAAACAGACTGCTGCCATTAGAAATGAGGACCAAGCCGCAGCGAACAGTAGTCATAGTAAGGTTTCAACAAGCAAGGCTGCTATAGTGGTACGACGCACATATGTGGAGGCCGGCAAAGTCAAAAAGGTGCGTGTAAAAGGTGGGTCTAACAACAAGCTGGAGTGTTTGTATCGGGAATAGCTGCCATTCCACCTGGGATATGTGATATCGATGCCCAGGGTGAAGCGGAAATCGCAATATGGAACTGCACAGTGGAGCCTTTAGTACTACACGCTGGACAAAAGATTGGATTTTGGGATGATGGTGAGTCCGAAGCTAAAGAGGTGTCAACGAACAGGGTGGATATCTGGGAAGCACCCAATCAGGAGTGGTTGGGCCCACACGTCAAAGACCTCCCTACGGATATGTTGGACCTCAAGGAAAAGGAATTGACGGCGGAACAATGACGGATGAAACTTCTGGAAGCGCTGAAAGCAAATCGTCAGGAGAAGAGTCTCGAAGGCAATCTTCTGCTTCTGGTTGATGAATTCAACGAAGTTTTTGCCGTGGAAGACTGCGAACTGACACAGACTGACTTACTGGTCCATGACATCGATATAGCGGACCATCCACCAATCAAGCAGCGAAAAAAGCCAAATCCTCTAGGAGCACGCGCTGAATTGAAGACCATTATAAAGGGGTTATTGGAACGTGGGATAATACAGAGATCACTTTCTGAGTGGGCGTCACCAGTGGTCCTGGTCAAGAAGAAGGACGGGACATTGCGTGTTTGTATCGACTATCGGGAGTTGAATAAACATACAAAGCAGGATTCATACCCACTACCCACAATCGACAATGTGCTACAGAGCCTGAGTGGAATGAAGTACTTCTCCACGTTGGATATGGCAAGTGGGTATTGCCAAATCCCACTTTCGGAAGATGCCAAGAAGTCGGCGTTTACCACATCCGAAGGACTGTTTGAGTTCACCGTTCTACCTTTCGGATTGTCACCATCACCGGCAAGATTCCAGCGTCTCATGGATACCGTGCTAGGAGTGTTGAAAGACAAAGAAGTCTTCGTGTATATCGATGATGTACTCATAGCCACGGAAACGGAAGAAAGGCACTTTGAAGTTCTCAGAATGGTTTTAGAGGCACTGCGCAGGGCAAGCCTAAAGCTAAAACCACAGAAGTGCAAGATAATGCAGACAAGAGTGACGTTCTTGGGTCATGAACTGGACTCAAACGGAGTTCATGCCGACCCGGAAAAAATTGCACGGATTCTGGGTTACCCCACACCCACAAAGCTAGCGGAGCTACGAACATTCTTGGGATGTGCAGCTACTACCGCAAGTTTGTGCTTCATTTTGCAAAGATCGCACGCCCGCTCTTTGAGTTGACCAATAAACTGAAACCTTGGAAATGGGAGCAAGAGCAGGAAAGGGCGATGACCGAGCTCAAGAATGCGCTGACGAGTCCTCCAGTGCTGATGCAACCAGATATAGAGGGGGCAATGAGTGGGGAAAACCCATACTACATCTACACGGATGCATCAAATGTTGACTAGGGGCACTACTATGCCAGAAGGGAAAGGATGGGTTTCTGCACCCAATCTTCTTCACTTCGAAACGGTTGTCGAAAGCTGAGTTCCACTACTTCTGTTATGGGATGAAGGTGGTGACAAGAACAGATCACCAGCCGCTACTCGCGCTGTTCAAGCGATCCAATGTTTCAACGAGGGTGTTGCGGTGGGCCCTCGAAATTCAGAGGTATAACGTTGAGATCGAGTATGTGAAAGGATTGGCGAATCAGGTAGCAGATGCGCTGTCAAGAGGCGTTAGCCAAGTTCAGCCATCCACATACGAGACATGCGCTGAGGATGAGAAAGTCGTAGCGACAATGGCGACGTCCGATAGTGTCATGGATTGACAAGCTAAGGGACGACCCAGACTACAATGTCATTGTCGAAGCAGTAGGTGCTGGAAGACTTGAAGAAGGAGTCCGCCTACCTCGTACGGCTAGGAAACTCAAGACCGCTGACTTCACTATCAGCGATGGGAAGCTGATGCTTATACAAGAAGACGGAACACTTGCACAGGTGGTGCCGAAATCGAAGAGGAGGACCTGTTTGATGAGTGCCATTCAGGAAAAATGGCAGGTCATTTCTGTCCTAGTAAGCTGGCTAGGCAGATGAAAAGGTCTTTCTTCTGGGAAGGAATGGAGAAAGACATAAAGCAATGGTCAAGAGAATGCCGCACCTGTTTCCTGGCAAACGTGGAGAAAAGGAACATCCCACCGCTGGAACATTTTGTCGTTACAAACCCGTTTTAGATTATAGGTGTAGACCTCGTTGGATTTGGACCAGGGCACAGCACTAGGTGGTCAGTGTCGGTTTGGGAGTACTAAGTTCAGTCGGGTTCCGAAATGGGTTCCTAAGTGTCTACCTACTAGGGTTCTTTTAGGAAAAGAAGGTAGCACTGAGAAAGTGACCTAAATAACCGTTAGTGAGCAAGACAAATGACGTTTCAAGAAGAAATGCGTACCATTTAGCGAAGACAGCCCAAACCATCCCAAATTCAAGCTAAAATACTCGAAAAACCGATCTCAGTGCGGAAATGTTTGATCTTGCTAGAACTCGTTGAAACTTGTTATAGGACCTGTCAGATAGAGAAATTGTCACTGAAGCGCGCTTTTTTTCTCAAACCCGGAACTTTTCCAGGAAATTTCTCTCGTTTGAAGAAGTGTTCCGATGCGCTATCAACTCCAAGAAATGCGCCTAGCTGATATCAACTCTCCCCCAAAGTGGCATCTTTCGTTTTTGAGAAATCGTCTTCGTTTTTGAAAAAAAATCGTCACTAATGAACAAAAAATGGTCAAAAACCACTTTTTGACTATTAATGACGGTTTTTTTCAAAAACGAAGATGGTCCCTCAAAAACGAAGGGTGCCACTTTGGGGGGATACTTGTTGTTGTAGTGCGCATCTACAGCCAAAATTTCAACATGATACGTCTCCGGCAGGTTGAGCAACACCTGATTATCACTGGAGCGCGCCAGAGTGCAGGGTAGGGATGGAGTAAATGGTTGAACGACAGTGATCTTCAGCCACGATTTCGATGGTTCTCCAAACGTACCTCTCCTAAATCTGCTTATGTCTAACATCAGTAGACGGTTAGCGGTTGGCTACGTCCCGAACATTGGTGCTAAGCCCCCTGAATCTGCAGGATGCTACTAAGTCCTGGTGGTCAATGACCACTTAGTGCTGCGCCCTGATTTGGACCATCAGAAAGTGGTATGAGGTATGCATTAGTGATAGTAGATCACTTCAGCAAGTGGTTAGCAGCATACCCAATAGCCGATGAGTCTGCAGAGATCACGGCCGAAGCAATCTTTTTGCGATGGATATGCGAAGGAGCCCACTGGCCGCAGACAATACACTCGGACCAAGGCCCGGAGTTCATCAACAAGGTAATGTCGGACAAGGTAGTGTGCCGACACGCGGGTGTAACACAGACCACCACTAAGGGATAAAACCCACGCGAAAATGGGTTAACAGAACGAGCAACTGGAACAATATCCCGCATATTGAAAAAGAAGGTGGAGACGGAAAGCGATTGGGTAAGATACCTTGCACATGTGGTGTTTGCCTGCAATGTCATGCCACATGAAACCACGGGTGAAAGCCCATTCTTCGTTTTGCGCGGATTCGACCGGAGAATCCCATCGGAGATTGTCCCAGATGCAGCTCAACCTCACTTGGAGATCGATATAGATGACTTCAAAACAGAGATGTTGAGAGGAATGGTTTTAGCAAGAGACCCATCCAGAAGCGTAACTCGGAATATCGCGATCGCATGAAGAATGCGTACGACAAGCGGAACAAGGTGGATGCGAGCAGACACCCGTCGGTTGGCGACCGAGTTTTTATGAGACTGCCAAGAGAGAAATCTGCAAGAACTAACCCGAAACTTACGATGGAATGGGAAGGGCCGTATCGCGTAATAGATGCCAGTGATAATTCTGCATTGATCACTGAAATTAATGCGAATTCCGAGCCTATCAGAATACCATTCGACGAGTTAGTGACGATCCCACCCGACATTGGGGATGACTCTTCAGTACCCAAAACTAAGAGAGGGAAGAGAGGAAGGAGGAAAAATTGTGAGGTGCATGTCCAAAGTCTGATGTTGTCTCGTTTCAGGAAGACTGACGAAGAGATCGACATCACGGGAGACAATTTTTTCCACCTTAAATGGCAATGCTGTGGACAGCCGTTCCCGCAGATAGGAGAGCAAACTCCTTAACCTCCTCTAACTCTAGCTTCGAACTCCCGAACTGCAATCAGACGAATCTGAAAGCATCTGACATTGTTCACGAACTGCCCGAAAGTCTGGCAAACTTTCCCACGCCTCGAATGCTGGATGTCGCACGCTTTCTATCCATTTGGACCTCTGCTGGCACGATAACCGAAAGAACCATGCTGATCCTGAACCCTCGTTATAAGACTTTGACTGTGAACGGATTAGCTCTCGTTGTTTCCACCAGGCGTGGCTGCATAATCCTTCTACCGGACGACGACATGGACTCACCCGAACCTCCCGGATTACCCTGTAGACATTCGCTATATGTTTGAACGAGGATGGAAGCTCAGTTTCTTTGAGTGGAGCGACGCGGACCAACGTCAAAACATTGTGGAAGCAAAGCCGAAAATGACGATAGTGGCGCCATTACAGTTCCAGCGGCTTAAAAGGATGATGGTGTGGCCTGATGTTGTTTTCATCTACAAGCGAATGACCCAGTGGAAGGATCCCATGGTGCACAACGATGAAATGGGAACAGTCGTGATCATACTGCCACTGGAACCTCCGAAATTCGAATTCGACTGGATCGTTGGATTCGTACAGTATGTCTACAAGTGGCTGGAATATGTCAAAAGGAATGTTTTGTTTCCTGGACCACGTGGCCAGGACGCAGTCGGCTGGGAAACAGTTCGACGAGACGGATATCATACCATTACAGATGTCTTGAATGAGAAACCCGCATGTCGACACTTGATCCAGCACTTCCTGCCTGTTGCAGCTACCTTCAGCGGCACTGAATCCTGTCTGGCTCTGGAGACATTCAAGCTGGAGAAGGAGCTGACCTTCACGGAGGCTCAGTGTCGGACAATACTCGCTGCATGGCAACGAGATCTAGGAGGTGACGCGCTGCTACCAGGCCTCAAGTCCCCGCAAGTAAGGCAGATGAAACGCCCATGCAAGCGACCGACAGATAGCGACCAGGAGTATGGGTTACCTCCGCTGGAAGGACCGACGTCCTTGCCGAAACGTCCTTACATTCCGGAAACAGTGACGCGACCGCACGGACAGGACCCAAGGAACCGCCGACGTGCAAGGAAGAGGGCGGAAGCAAGATTGGCTGCACGTCTGCAAACCTCTTCGGAGACGGAGTGAGATGGGAAGGGACGCCATCATGCCGCGGGGGAGGCATGTTACAGAAAGGAATCACACCAGTATTCTAAAGTTTAATCCTTGTGTTACAGTAACAGTAGGCGCGCGACTCCAATTGCCTTGTGATCTACGGATGGTCCTGGCGCGCTCCTGGATTTAATACTCAACAAAATCCGGGCCCCAAAAACAAATCCAGGATCCAACGTTCTCATTCAGTTCTATCCGAGGATCGACTGCTGCCACACGGAGCCTCCCCCCCCCCCCTCACGCCCTCGGTCCCACTCTCTCTACTATTCATCACCTTTCAGTACCTAGATTTCCTTTGCATTTCGTTCACTTTGTGTTCTCGTTTAATCTCTAAATAAAAGTTGTGGAATCCTGCTCCCTTCCTCATACCTACGACGGTCGTTCACAAAACCAACTAATCGGGGTTTTTAGGAACGATGAACTCATTGACAACGATGAAGTAGCGTGAAACAAGCGAAAAACACAGAAAATAATGATGGTATTTCATGTGTGTCCACAGCGCGGACAAGTGTTCCGTGATGAGTCTCACCACGAAACCCTACAAATGGTGCGAATTCCATAAACGAGCCTCCGCTGAACCACATGCGCACACCCTGCCAACGGCGTTAGCTGGCGCGACGAAACCCTAGTTTCCAGAGCGGCAGATGTGTCCACGGCAGTATCATCACAGGTAGGCGGCCATCCACGGTTTTCAACTTATGGTTCCGATTGTCCAGCGGCCCGCTACATAGTGAGCGACTCATTTTAGAAGTGAGAACTTCCGTGAGTGCTGCCTTTAATATGTCAGTGCTTTCAGCAAAACAAAACAACGCACACACTTTATGAGTATAGTTTAGTTGTTTCGATTTCACTTCAAAAGGTTCATGCTGAATTTCGCAAACTTTTTTCTCAGGGTACTGCGCGGAAAGAGGAAGCGTGGAGGAGAGTTCGCACCGTGAGTGGGCTGAAAGAATTCCCGCCTTAGGACATTCAAGAAGGACACCGATCCAGATAGCTTGCAACGATCATGGTGGGATGGCAAAGGAACAGATAGGAACCAGCAAATTCGTATTTTCGTGTTCCGATCTCGAAGTTTTCTAAATGTATATTCATGCTGAAGTTTTTTTGAACCGATGTAGTGTTTTCTTGTCCTTTATGTTGAAGATTCTTTCCTTCCTTACGGTTACTCATGCTGAAGATTCTGCAGTGAGAAATGAAGCAGTTGAGAAACCTCTTTAACTGGAGTGAAATTTATCATATACCACACCTTTAATTTTCGTTAAGAGCTCAAATTTTCAAAAGAAGCTTAGTTATGTCAATCTTCATTCAGACGATTCTCGTTAAACTCCGTTATATTGTAGAAAGAATGAAAAATAGAACGAACATCTTTGTTGGCCACATTTGGCCGCCTTCCGAAACGCGGCCAAATGTGGCCGCTTTCCGTGGCCGTTAACAGCTGGCTACATGGCGCCGGAATTACGTTTTCCAAAACGCGCCTCGGCCCACCCCCTTCTACCCATTTGGCCATGGAGATGTCGCGCCGGAATTTGGCCTATGAAAAATGAATGCTCTCGCTCTACGAACGTGCTTTTCACCGCCTCTATCAAAAGATGATTGAGGGATCTACAAACCGGTGGGGTGTTATTGTTTGTTTTATCCACCACTGTACCCATTTCACCTTCTTTGCTTAAGTTCTCATGTGCTGAGAGAATATCGAAACTCTGTTATGTTCCTGTCTCTTCTAAGGTTCCTTTCAGTGGCCTAGTGGAAAAGTACAGAATTGCCTTGTCAGATTTTGGCCTACAACACATGTATTTGTCGTGATTATGATTGCACTTTGGTAGAATTCAACAGCAGATAGCTTCTTTTTCCAGTTCAGTATTATCAATTCAAGGAAATATCTACTCTCCTGGGACTTGGTGAAAAAGAGGGAAGGACTCCTCACAGGACATAGTCTATGCTGGGAAGCAGGGAGGATCTTCTATGTTGTTCGGGAAGATACTTGTTTTCGCGTACAGCTTGGAGTGCGCGAAATTTTTGCCGACCCTTGAAGCCCTTGCCGAAAAGCCTACTAGGTACGTTTTAGCCATCTCTTACCAGCCTAAAAAAACAAAGGGATATTGCAGACACTGGCTCGCACTCGGCCGCGATTATGAGAGCCCCAAGGAGGAACTGTTTAAGCGTAAAACTGCTAAAGCAGGGTGGGCCATCAATTGCGCCAGAGTATCGGAAGAACTCTGTGAGTACCGTTTCCAACATGCTCCGCCACACTTTCCACCAATGAATGTTTCCAACCTTTGATGATGTGTTGTTACCGTTAACGGTCAGTTGTTACCATCTGCGGTAAGAACATATCATTGATCGACCATTTCTCCTACTTTTGTTCTTTTTTAGAAGGAAAGGAAGATCTTCGTTAACGAGGAGGAGGACGACTGTTGATTTTTTCACACTTTTTCACACTGTAAAGGTTTCAACCTTCCTTTGATGTTTTGCTAGTTAGGGAACAGTCTATCTGCTTTGTCAGTGAACATAGTAACTTTCGATTTTTCAAAGTCTTTTTTTATCAGCGAAACCAGGGTCATTTCTACTGCAACTTTTGTACAAGTTCAGGACATCTCTGACTATATTTGAGACAGTTTTCTGAATTCAGCCGATGCTTGACTTTCCAGAATGGCACAACATCCGTTTGTTGCCATGTTTGTTGTCATGCATATTTTTGCATTGTTACGATGTATCCCAATACTGGTGAATTGATTCTATTCTTTTTGCTCACCCGCATATCTCATGAGATTGAATCTGAATCCACACCTATTCTGTTTTGGGATCTTATACCCACCAAAGTTCGCTGCAAATTCTAAGTCTCAATTCAGCTTTTCGCCAAAGAAAAAAAACCCAGAATGAGCTCCTTTTGAATTCCTGAACACATTATCAGTTAATCCTGATCAATAAAACTGGTGGTTTCTATTTCGAACATTTCGAAATTCATGCAATAATGCTTTTGTGTCAATCCAGAAATTGAAATCCAAAGCTTCCCAGTTACTAGCAACCTTTTGGAGTTTTGTGAAAAATCAGTACAATAGTTACGATCATTTCGAAAGCTTAAATACCATTCCACACGCTGCTGTTTTTATTTTACATTCCTTCCTTTGCGATGCTTTTGTGTAATGACGCAATAAAATTACGTCACTACAATATCGTCGCTTTGTTTTTGTGCTCCTTTAGCATCATTTTGTCTGTTATTCGCACATTTGTTCACCTCATGATCAAGTCGCTCGTTTTCTTTCTTCTTCTCTTTCATACCGTTTTTTTTTCAGATGTTATTATGTTGTTTTTCATAATAAAGTGGACAATTTGTGGGGTTTCTTTGCGGATTTGCAATGAAAGAGTTCTCATTTTAATTTGTCGCTCCATGGCAGTGACCGGCTGCGTCACAGTAACGTCCTGAGCTGCTTTTAGGACCTGAAGCTGATTCAGAGCCGAATGCCTCCTTTTGTTTCTGGCGGTTGAACCACCGCAGCCTAAATAGGCCACGTTCCACTACAATACCAGGTAGTGGCGGGTAACCTCATGAAAAATTTGTTCGAACCGCAAGTACAACTGCGGTTCAATTGTGTTTCTCCTGGGGTTCAACCGCGCGAGTGTCTGAGAATCTAATGCAGTTTGCACCACCAGTTTGCATCTAAAAACATCGTGTATATGGTAACATGTCGTACCTACCTACAATACATAGGAGAAACAACGCAAACCCTGAGAACAAGAATTTCATAACATTTACGGAATATTAAGCTGGGAACTCTTTCAAAATTCTGAGTATTGGATTTCAGAGGTGCGGGACATAATCCAGAAGCCATTAGTATAGATATTTTGGACCATGTTAAAGGGAACGTGAATGTTAATTTTGGATCAAACTAATGTCTTGGTCCCGGTATACTGTTTTGGCCCTAATGATCAAATTAAAGGTTGTGGTAATATTTCTAATGAATTAAAGGAAGCAAGAGCCGAACTCCTCAAATTCGAACTGAGGTGCGGGTGGAGAAGTACAGACTCAGCACATCACAAATGTAAAACGAACACAAACAATGATGGCTTACCTGTAGAGAAAATGAAACTCTTCGCGAACACGGCCAGGCGTGTTCGCGACGACATTTCCATTTTCACTACAGGTAAGCCATCATTTTTTGTGTTCGTTTCACATTTGTGATGTGCTGAGTCTGCACTTCTCCACCCGCACCTCAGCTCGAAGTCGAGGATTTCGGCTCTTGCTGCCTTTAAATCCCCTTGAGGAATCCCAGCATCCCCATTTTTGCTATCCATTATTTTGTAGAAGTGTTAGGAAAAGAGGTAAGAAAAGACGTTCTCGAAAAAGCAAAGATTATGAAGATCGTTATAGATAGAAGAGGAACTAGTAGTGGGCATTCTTTATATACATATTTCTGAAAATTGAAAAAATACGATGTAAACCGATTGACTGACTTAACATTCACCTCTCAATTTCAGGAATTATCCTTCAATCTGAGATACAAAACTTACGGGCTAGCTGCTTCACCTTTTTGGAGGACCAATAAATGTAGTATGTACAAAGTAGATGGGGAAAGAATGTATGTTCCTATTAAGTATAGTCCTTACGCGCAATTGGCGGAAAATTTTCGAGCGCGCCAAGCATGCGGCGCATGCGCGGCGCAGCCCCCTTCTGAGGCCGTCCGGTCGATATCGGTCAGCCACAGGCCTCACGCCTTCAAATCAACTTCAACTAAAGAAAAAATGGAAGAAAAACACTCATATGGGCTAAAAATCTGACGAACGAAGGGAACCGCTGCAGCAAGAGGGCCGCGCCGCGCACGTGCCGCATGCCGGGGGCGCTTGAAAGTTTTCCGCCGATTGCCCGTAAGGACTTTACATAGGCGATATAATGTACAGATTAAGACTGACAAGAATAATCAATAGTCAAGCTTTGAAAGAAAGTATATCAGAATGTCTCACTGAGAAGGAAACAAACTAAAATTTTGAATTTATTACATTACGGACCCCGCCCCCCCCCCCCCATATCAATGTTATTGTGCAACTACAACAGGTTTTTTAAGAATTTAAAGGAAGATAAGATAGACGCGATTAGAAATTCAAGTTGTATCTGCCACAAGTATTATGACCACATCGACAAAGAATTGGGACATATTTGTACTGGGAATCTAAATATTATTGAGGATGAGAAACTTATACAATTACTCAGTAAAGGGATAAAGTTCAGAATGGCAAGGAAGGTTACCAGGGATGAGGTTATGGGACAAGTTCTTTCATTAACCAAAAAGCTAACGTATAAGTTAATTACAGACGAGAACTTACAAGAAGTAATTCTAAGCGTAGTGATTTTATAGAGGAAGGGATGAATGATTACTTGTATAAGAAAATTAAGCCCAAACCACATTCTTTGTTTATGATGAAGTTGATAAATATGATTTTGATACAAATTTACTGAAAAGGTTACATGTTCATTTCGTAATAACACCTGTTGATAAGGCACCATCCAACTTCAGCATCACATATAAGAAGCTGTACATACTAATGACTGAAAAAGAACTTCAACAAAACGATTCAAATTGTGGTACACATGAGTTGTCTGATAAGCAAGAGGACACTATAAGAAGCATCCATTATAGAATAATCACTGGTTTAGGAGTAAACAGATCTGATCAATGTTGCGGCATACCTAGAATTTATGGCATTCCCAAAATGCACAAGAATTCTATCAAATTCCATTTCATTACAGGGGCGAAACATAGTAGTATTATATAAAGCCGTTAGCAAAGAATTTACAAATCATTTTCTCACATATTAAAAGCCATATTGGTAACTATTGTACAGTCATATTACGAGGAACGGGTACTAAACACTTCTGGACTGTTGACAATAGCATAAAAATAGACTCAGAAATAACAAGCATAAATTCAGACGCTGAAGTTTTTTTTTCAGCAGATTTTTCGAGTCAGTTCAGTACTCTGCCTCATGATGTGGTGAAAAGAAATGTCACTAAAGTTATTTTGCTGTGTTTAAGAGAGTACAAGCTTGTAAACGTTCGTGGTAGTAAAGTAAAATATGCTAACATAGGTAGTCCTAATAGAGTAACTTCTTTCCAGAAAGGAAGATGTGATTTACATAATATATTATCTTTTGGATTCATATTATGTTAGCTATGCGAGTAGGATATTCAAACAAATAAGGGGGATACCTTGGGGTACTTCATGTAGTCCTCAGTTAGCAGATCTCACTTTAGCATATATGGAGTATGAATATATTAATAGAACTTTAGTGAATACTACAAACATAAACACGTTGAAATATTACGAGGTGGGCAAAAATTATGGGTACTGCCCGTGCGCTGTGAATTTGCTCAAGTATTGGCAAGCTTCAAGACCCTTTCGAGATTTCTCAAATTTATCCTATAGTATAAATCTTCTATTTTCTGCTCATTTCATTTCATCTGTCGGTTTCAACCATTGCCGAATTATAGACCCATCGTTCTGTCACTACCACTTCGCACCACAACAAAGTTTGGACACAGGAGAGTTGTAGCCCTTCAAAAATGTGCAAGAACTTAATCCGCGCAGTATTACAATGCGTCAAAGCCCTGGTAACGGGAGGCAATAGTTACGCCCGCGGAAGACAACGTTCCTCAACAATCTGTGCCAAAATCGCGAAGTAACTGGGTGTGGCTGACGCATGCCGATGAGGCGTTTCCATCAAATCTCTTGCGAAACAAACATCATCGAGCCACCAGTGAGGGCAACTTTGTGGAAACAATTAAAGAGGGACTTCTCAAATGAGAACAAGTATCACCCGGTCATGAAGCCCACAAGAAGGTCCAGTGTCAATGGTCTACCAACTCCTTCGATCTTCGCTGATCGGTTTACCATTTCTGGGTGATTCCGAGAAAAATGCATTCTAGGAACCACACATTGGCGCTAGTGGGCTTGGGGTAGCTTTTCATATAAACTCGTAAGTGATAGTGACGATTAGTTGCGTGCCGCACACAACACTTACCTGGTAAGTCTGAAGGCTCTATATCGAAAGTCCATCCCAACATTCGAAATCAAATGTAGATTATTGTTGCTGTAGGAACACCTAACACTTGATTCAGAGACCTCTCCGATATTATAGCTTCTTCGTTCAGGAGGGTAAATTTATCTGGTACCCATAATTTTGGCCTACCCTGCACAATAACACCTACAGATATATTGATGACATATTAGCATATTACATGTCTCACATAAGGCCTGGTATTTGAAAGCAGTTTGAGAGAGATATACGACCCTATGCTTACTATATAAGAGACGAACAACTCCAATACAGTAACAACCTTCTTAGACTTAGAAGTGAT
This sequence comes from Ancylostoma duodenale, assembly GCA_000816745.1. Lineage (NCBI taxonomy): Eukaryota > Metazoa > Nematoda > Chromadorea > Rhabditida > Ancylostomatidae > Ancylostoma > Ancylostoma duodenale. Next base: position 15,739 of record KN728508.1, read on the forward strand.
TGTTAAAAATAAGAAAGTGGTCACTAGGCTCCATAACAAAACGGACGCTTATAAATTCAAAGTCATTAGATATCCCAATTATAAGTCTAACATACCCTTGAGTATAATTATTAACACGTTTGCGACGGAATTAATCAGAATTAATAGAAGCTGTATCAACTTTGTTGACTTTAAAAATAGTTTCGGAGTTATGCAATACATTTCTGTTTAATGGATGGAGCATTTCGGATATCGTCAACACACTCCATAGGTCAATTACTAGAAGACCAATTCTGTTGCGAAAGTACGGGTTACCATTAGAATATCTCGTAGTTTTCATTCACATCATGTTAGTTTGAAAAACAGAGGGTACAGTTTGAGCGGAAAAATATAAAATTATCTAAGTGGTCAAAATTGGTGTGCAACAGTGAGTCCACGGCGTACTCGTTCTCCATTGAAAGGTTTGATAAAGATACATTGATTCGCAAAATGCGCATCGAGGTCGCGAGATCTCGATGCGAAGTGCGTGCAGATGTCGCGATTCTCCCGAAGTGCGTGCAGATGTCGCGATTCTGCCGCTAACGAGTTCGCACCTTTGCTGTCGCGACATAGGGGGTTTACTACCGGCCCTGATTTGGATACAGCCACTGACGGCGAATATAGTCGATGCCCGTTTATGTCTTGATCAGTTCACGCCAAGAAGGGTTCCCTGACTCAGACCACGGCAACGACGTTGACGATACTCTCGGATGAGACGAACAAGATGATCCTAGATCTGAGCATCCAGGACCTTTTATGCAAAAGGTGTGGGCGGAGTTGCCCTAGTTGCTCATATCTTTACAATAGATACCTACTTCAAAGTAACAACCGCCAGGGGTATCTACACAAGTGCTATCATGAAAGTGACCTGGCTGTTTACAAGCATCCATCGTAAAATACAATATATGATCTGTCCATGACAGGACATGAATTGTCTGAGATGAGAATGAATTAGCTAAAAGGTTGATGGTTATTTGGAAGAATAAGTATCGACAATAGAGGTTTCGATCCTCGTTATGCATACAATCACCATTTATCTCTCATTGCCCTGCGCACTATCTACCGTCCGTCGCAGCAAATACCACTGAGTCCCGTGAGATGCGCTCGCGTAGCAATTTCTGGTCCCGATACAGGCACATTGCCATGATGTTAGCGGCTTGAATGCCGTGAATAATAACGAACTTTACGAAGCGGTTTATGCTCGCATGTCGTTGCTATGCGAGCGAGTGATAGATCGAACCGACTGACTCGGCACATCAGTGAAGGCGATAGGATCTAACGAGTTAGGCATTATAACATGATGATCGAGGATATAGGTTGCTTGAGAGCAGGGATTCCACACAACAAAGTACCTTCTTAAAAAACCGCAAGCTCAGGCGCGTCATCTATATGAGGACGGTATACTATGCAAACGGGAGAGATAGGAACACTCTCGTATTCTTTCGTAATGACTAGCGCGGATTATTGTGAACTAAGCTATACTGCCAGCGGTATTTCGAGAACACCCACCATATGGTCGTAACTGCTCGTTGTCTCCAATGAGGGTAAAGCAGCCGTTCCGAAAGCGTGAGAGGATTATCATGATCGTGGCTTCTGGAACCATAGCTGCTTCGTCGACCACTATCGTGTCCTATTCCTTACTGGTTTTGCGCCAGAGACCCTTATTCATGGTCAATTTTACCGCGGAGCTCTCAGTCGCCAGTAAAACGTTCACTTTATTGTAGCGCATGAAAATGCGTATGAGCTTATGAACGCGCCTTGGCACGCCTCTGTCCAAGACTAGCACACTCTTCTGCTCAGCGTTCATTGTAGCGGGGTCGGTAATCGTAAACGCGGAACGACGCATATCTGCACGCGAGGTAGCAAATTTCTGAAACTTAGCCACCTCCTCCTTCGTGAGTTGATCCGTATGCGAAAAATGGAAGTTTTCCAGCTAGCATGGCAGGTCGATTTTGCGAGTGCGCTGTTCTAGTCACAGTAGGAAGTAACACGCCTCCCTCTGCTGCTTCCTTGGCCATAACGGCAATCAATTGCGGCTATTGGAAAGCCCTTGTGGATTATATCTACCGCTATCGCCTGATCAACATTTAGCTGGCCCTCCTAGCGATTATGCGCCAGCGGTCTTCCCTGTTTTGCTAGGAGCGGAATGCCACCTTCCAAAATAGCTTGCATGCTTCGCCGTCCCCTAGAGTTGCGGGAGACAGATGTGGAGGGAATTGAAGACTCAAACATTGACAGTGTGAGTGTAGCGTGATGGTCAGCAGATTGTAACGCGGTTCCCACCATCAAAACAATCCAGCGCGACTAAGTGTTCCCTCCAGCGAATGATGTCAGTCACTTGCAGTTGTGCAGTAACTGTCACCTGTTCGCCCTCAGTATTTAGGCATAGGTGTATCAATCACGCGGATAATCTCCTCAAAACGGTGCAGCCATGATTCAAAGTCTTAATTATCAAGACCAGAGGAAAAGTTAGGAGGTTTGTGCGCGAATTGCCCGAAGGGCTGTACGCTTGTAGAAATACTATTTTGATTTAACTCATCGCTAGACATCTCCTCAAGGGCAGGTGTAGTTCCCTAAGCGAACTCACAGCTGGCTTCTGAGCTACACTGTACGAGTTATCGGTGCGATGGTATGCTGGATGAGAAGGTAGCTTCCCTTCTCAGTGTGGAATATCGATTGAATGATCTGAAACAGAGCGGGTCTTATATACAGAGGAGCCTTGTATTTGCTTGCCAGATTCAAATTTATCTGATTATTAAGAGATAAGATAAGAAGATCCAAAGATTGATAAATCTTCAGATGGGAAGTGCATATTTTTCTTGCACAGGAAAGCTCATGAGTAAGCTAAGATGTGATTCAATTATCGCGTCCTCACAGGATAGCCCCTGATTCGCGTTTGGAGGAGCAATGCGGGGTTTGAATCCTCGTGCGCTTTGAAGTGTCGGGATTCTGTGAGAAGCAAGCTATTTTTGGATGTCGCGAGGAAAGCTTGAGTTAGGATTCAGTCTTTGTTTGAGCCGCAGAGTGCGTCTCTCGTGGCATTTGCCACTTTTGATTGCGCAGAGAGCGTACAAACTTAGGAGCGTGTAGTGAGAGAGCGCACAATTAGAGAGGACACAGAGATGGCAGAGGAATGCTGCAATAGCTAGCAATGTCTTACCATTTCTGGAATGAAATATAGAGCCTCTTTGAGCGGACGACTAGCGCGGAGGAGTAAGGTAGGATGACTATCTTGTGGCATCTGCTGCATTGTGGACGTGGATAATCTATATCTGAGCAGTACCTAATATTCTAAGTTACTCACGAGTGTTTTCGATGAGACCCTCATTTCTGGATTGGTTTTCATTGCGTAGCTTTTGAAAGCAGCACCCACGGAAATTTTTGACATTTGGATCTCAGCATATTTCAAAGGTATCGGGAGAGCTCAACGGTTCTTCATAAGCAACACTTTCTTCGAGTCTTAAAAATACTGTTCTTTGATGTTCATTATCTGGGTAGGTTCAACAGGAGTGGTCGAGTTGAGCGTGCCATGGGCTGAGGACCGGTGGCAAAGGTCGATACGGCCGTCTTCTTTGCAAGAGGGATCCTTGCAAAATCATCTATTCCTTCTGAACTACAGCCCACTCTCACCGTAAAAAAGCAAATAACCTTTGGAAATTTAGTAACACTTAATGAAGAATACACTTGAAGATCAAAACATTACGGAATTTCCTAACAAGCGAGAAATGAGAGAAAACTGAGATTTCTTCAGTAACTAGCTCTAACAATAGCTAACAGCTACAAGTACTATAGAATTCTAATCAAAAAAGGAACGCAGTTTGCAGAAATAAAAAAAAATTAAAGGGTGAAAGAAATCTGTATAAATTAGATCAGCTGTTAATCGATGTTTTCCGCACCCCAAAAAAAAGTTCAATGCTCTAATCGCGAAAACGAGACCGCGAAAACACGTACAATCAGCTGGGAAACAAGTCCGTTTTCTTTTTTTTTCGGTCCCTAAGTGGCCACTGGACCTCGCCGCTTCACCCGAAAAATTGGCGACTTTTTACGCAATACCATCATCTGTATATATAAAAGTG